>JAODVN010000005.1:1306571-1316882 GCA_025434125.1 Chologaster cornuta
AATATATATATATATATATATATATATATATATATATATATATATAGTAAATCTTGAGTTCATCTATTAGTTATTATTAGAAGTAAACTGGGTCCATGCTATATTTATTCCACCTTCTGCAAGTCTAAAAACAACATCCTATTTATTGTGTTCTAGTCTAAGCATTATGGTACCTGTATCGTCCAGGCTAATAATAAATGTTATCACTGAGGATGAATAATAATCTCCTATATGCTTGCTATACAATACACCTTACCTACTGGATTATACACACACACACACGCACACACACACACATGGTACCCCAGGATCTGTGCTTTCAGTAATGAGACTTATTATGGTGATTAACCAGAGCTAACTGGAACACCTGTCTTTCTTCCCTGTGGTGATTCAAAAGCAGCAGTGTTTTTTCCTATGTCTTGCTAACAATTTGGGGAATGCTGAGTCTCGCAGAGGCGGTCGTTACATACGTAAAGGCTGGGACACAGCACTGGCTTTTGATTGACATGTGCGACGACCAACACGTAACTCAATGATCAAGTCCAAGACCATGACCAAGGAATTTGTTGCAAAACTACAGGTCTGTAAAAGATGTAGGCTACGGTTAAGGCTTAAAATAAATGTTTAATTTGAATTAGTCATTAAAGCAGTGCACTAGCGTCACACCGGACATTACTGACACACACTTGTGAGTGACAATGCTAACAAGCAATGGATATCGACAGTATTACTTCTGCAAAGTCTGAGAATCCTGTGTCGAGCTCACAAGGAGTATTATGTATCAGACCTAGTGCTAATGTATGGAAGAGGCTGAGACTAGGGGATGCTACACCTACAGTATACCTCTCAGCCTCTCACACACCCAGGAGCATAGAACCGCTCGGCTCCCTTGTGGCCCTCTGAACAATTGATTTGTGTGGCTAGTCAGCTGTTGTGGTAAACCAGAGCCTTCTATTAGAGAGCCAACCTTTAAAGCTGTCACTAATCCTCACGACAAACACACACACATACATGTTCACTCACAGACAGGTACACACAAGGTCATTGAATGGTCACTCCATCCCATGCTTGCGAGTTTCCTAATGATGGCCTATAAATACCACTAAGAATACTCTACAGATCCCTGAAAAGCCAGATGTGAGCGAGAGATAGTTGTCTTTTGAAAGAAGGTTGGCCTTTACTAAACAAAGTGATGATGAGATACTTTTAAAGGAAGACCTTACATCTGCCCCCTATGTACACACTGTAGCCCAAGGCCATAGCCACACACAGGTAAAAGACAATAATAGAGAAATGTGGGCAGACTTGTATAGAGTAGATGTGGGCCACAGGTCATGAAATGATTTAAAGCTTGTAACTGCATTGCAGAATACTTAACCTATCAGCCTATTACATACAGTTACATACATGTTCCTCAATGCAGTTCCCTATTGCAGGAATTGTGATCTATTACTTATGGTACATGATCATGTGATCATGGTAATCCAATCGAAAAAACTCTACAATCATGCCATGTCGTCGAAACTGTACCCGGAGTGTGGTCACGCCCGAGTCAAAGGAGACCGCCATTTGAGCTGCATGCGTTGCCTGGGAAGGCCCCACGCCGAAGCTGCCCTCCTCTCGGACACTGCCCATGGGCATGCTGCGCGCCCGTGCGCTGCTGATGTAGTATATCAACAAACTTCATCCTACCAGGGGCAGACACCGCATGCTGACTGTGCCTCCAAGGTGCAGGTGGGCATTGAAGGTGTGGAACGAAGCCCAGTTCCTCCACAAGGGGGCCCCTTTAGGGAACGTGTCGTGTCGCGCCACAATTTCCACAAACGCGTCCACCGCAGGGTGGGGTGCTGTTTACAATGGGGCGTTGGCCAGCGGCTGTTGGACAACGGCCCAGGAAAAATCACACATAAATATGTTGGAGCTGTACACAGTTTTGTTAACACTACAGCATTTTTCGGCGGTCCTCAGAGGCCAGCATGTCCTGGTGAGGTCAGACAACACGTCAGCAATAACACATACCTAGTCGAGAAAGAAGCTATGCACTTTTCCTCCGGTGGTGCTCACTTAGCCTCTACTAGACAGAGCGAGGCACGATGTGTTAACCCTGATTCTGGGGGCTCCATACTGGCCCAACCAGCAATGGTTTGCATACATCTGCGATCTGTGTGTGGGGTCGCCATGGAAAATCCCCCCCGCCGGGACCTGCTTATGCAGGCACCATCTGGCACCTGCGCTCGGACCTGCTCCGGACCTGGTACCTGAGCGAGAGAAGCTCCTAGCAGCAGGACTGTCTGATGAAGTAGTGCCACTATACAGAGTGCAAGAGCGCCCTCTACGCGCTCTCAGTACTCCTTAAAAGGGCGGATCTTCGCCCAGTGGTGTCAGTCACGGGGGCATGATCCTTCTCAGTGCCCTGTTCAGGTCCAATCCTGGATTTTTTACAGGACATGTTTGCCAAGGGAAAGGCAGCGCCAACGCTCAAGATCTACCTAGCAGCGATTTTAACATGCCATGTCGGCTTAAACGGATCGACACCTGGGAACCACCCACTGACGTTACATTTTATGGCCGGTGTGCGGCACCTACGGCCAGCACGGTCCTCCTTGGTACCACCTTGGGATCTGATGGTGGCCTCACAGGCATTGGCAGGGCCCCCATTTGAGCCCCTGTACACGGACATTAAAATGCTTGCTTCTGCAAAATGGATCTGAGAGCTACAGGCCCTGTCTGTACACCCGTCCTGCATGCAGTTTGTGGGGGACAGACAGAGAGTGGTTATGCGTCCTAACGCGGCGTTCACGCCAAAGGTGACTACCGTATTTCTTATAAGGCACTCACTGTGGATATAAGTGTGGATTATAAAGTGGTTATAAAGTAGAATATGTAGAAAGGGATGGAAGAAGTTGAAAGCCACTTAATATAAAATTGGCTGTAATAAATGCACTTACATTACAAGTTGTAACTGTAAAGACCTCTGTGGAAGTGTTCTCTTTCTAAGTGAATTAGTAGACTTGGGAAATGATGCTTCTTAGGGAAAGAATGAGGAATGCAATGGTAATGAAAGGATGGGGATATACAAGATATGCAGAGCATATTCTAGGACCCTGGACGCTCACAAGTTTCCTTCTGTCTTTTCCCAATCTTATTTCCAATCCTGTGTTGAGCTGGACTAGAGGACGGTGAACACAGAGTCAATGTCTATTTATATATTATGTGGGCTGCAGTAGTGCAGGATCAAAGCTATATTCTACAAAGCAGAGGAAGCACCACAATACAGGCACATCCAGCCTTTAACTCTCAGACTTTGTCTCAGGACAAATCACTCATCATCACTGTACATTCTGGGTCGGTTGGACAGGAGCTTGGTATTGTAGTACAGTAGCTGGCTAAATCTTTGCGTAAAGAACACACTGATACAGAAACACAAAACGACAACATTGGTAAGCACAATGTTTGTACTGAAATTGCAGTATAAAATATTGTCATAGTGGGTCCATGAACCTTTGGCCAAACGTTGCTATGTCAGTCTAAGTCTCTTTGTGATCTTTCAGGTCAACGGCAGCCAGTTTGAACGCTGTTTCTTAGCTGCTGATGCTAGCTGCGTCTCTCATCACACAGTTGTTGAGCACCTACATGTATTTTCTCCTCTCCCCCTGTCTCTCCTGCTCTCCCCCTCATCCCTCCGTTCCCGCTCACAGAAATGGACATGGGGCTGCCGGGGGAGGGCGACGGTGATATCAATGCCCTGTGTTGCCAGATCAACAGCTCCTTTACCAGACCATCCGAGGAGCTCTTCTCCAACCCCCCCACCTCTGCCAACGGCCCACCAGTTTGCACTGTGCCCCCTGCCTTGCCACCACCCCCTGCACCGCCACAAGGTACCAATGGAATCAGTGGATTTGATGTGTATTAGCTTACAAATAGCTTGCAATAGCTGACTATAGGATACCTACAGTATTTCACTTTAGCTCCCTTATTAGTGACATTAGAGCTGAATCGGCTATGACTCCATTGGGGTAAGGACAGCGGGAGCAAGTAAAATACAAAGCTATGAATAGATAGTTCTTTGTTTATTTTTACCAGTAGGTGTTTTATAAGTACATAATACACTACCCACGTTCTGGAATACAGGACTGTTTCTTCACTTGTTCACTGTGCTGGATATTTAAAGGTAGCCTATAGTCAGCGATTGCAAGCTAAATGTAAGATAATACACATTTTTCCAAATTCACCAAATATATCCTGGCATTTTGCTAGCTTACCATTGTATGAATGTGTTGAGAAAAGGATCTGATATTTATACACAGCCGTGGCTCCGTAAACAGGGACATAAACAAAGCTGTATAACTACGCTTTGCTTCAGAATTCATTTGGATGTGTGGAGCAGCGTCGCAGAGGGATATTGCTAGCAAGCGTTCTTGAACATGACATATGCCTTCAAGTAGAAGCTTTCAAATGAGCTCAGTTAACTGTGAATGCAAGTCATTTGTCTCCTTCTCTTCCCTGTGTCCATCTTCTCCCATCAGCCACGTCTTCCTGGGTGCAGCCCGAGCCTCCGCCCCATTCCCCACCCCGGGCTCCCGCGGCGACGCAGAGCGGACACCGGCGCACGCCGTCCGAGGCCGAGCGGTGGCTGGAGGAGGTGGCCAAGGCGGTGCGGAGCCAGCAGCAGACCCATCCCCTGGCCCCCGCTGTCCCCTCCAGCGCATCCCTGTCGCTCGGCGCCATGGCTAACCCCCTGATGTGCGGCTCACCCGCCCTCTCGGGCCTGCCCCCCATGTCGCTGTCGTCGGTGCCCCTCATCCCGGGCCCGCCCATGTCAGGCCCGCCCATGTCTCTCCCCTCCATGTCCATTCCCACCATGTCCGGTCCCAGCATGTCGGGGGCGTCTATGCTGCAGCCCTCGTCCCTGCCTAGCTCCATGCAGCCTTTCCCCATGGCGTACGAGGCCACACCGGCCCCGGTGGGCATGTTTGCCAGCCAGCCTGGGCAGCCAGCATTCGTGCCCCTGCAGACCTACATACCTGGCCTGGCCAGTAGCATGACGTACCCCAGCGCTAGTGTGCCGGTGGTAGGCATCACGCCATCGCAGATGGTGGCCAACGTCTTCTGCACCGCCTCCGGCTCTTCGGGTGGTGTCTTGGGCTCGGTCGGCGGAGGACCTAAAGTGGGAGTGCTGGGATCGGTGGGCCATCACTATTCTTACGCAGGGGTGCCCGGAACAGCGGGTGCCACAGCAGGGTATCCCACACCGCACTTTTCTTCCAGCCACCCGTTAAGTACAAATGCGAATGGGCTCCCTCCACACAGTAGCACCGGTACCATGGCCTTGCCGAATGGGAACACCAACAGCAGTGGGAGCAGTTGGCCACCAGAGGGCAGTCAACTGACTGTCTCAACTGGCAGAGATTCCCAAGAAGCTGATCACTTCGAGGCACAATGGGCTGCATTGGAGACCAAACCGGCATCTCAGCAGCCTGGGAATAAGGGGACGACTGCGGCCAACCCATTTTCAAATGACCTGCAAAAGACTTTCGAGATTGAGCTCTAATGTCAGGTCGTATAGGCCGTGTAAACCCTAGAGCTACAACTAGCCTAGCATTCACGCTACAATAGCCTAGCAGCTTGCTAACTGCTCACAGAGGGGTTAATGATCTAATGAAGAGAATTGATTTCTTTTTACTCATATGAGAACTATAGACGTTAGCAGGTTGCTAGGCTGCAGTTGGTTAGTAAGGTCTCTCAGGTCTCTAGTACACACATGGATGGACCCAGGTCTGAGGGACTGACCCCTCCACCCCTTCACATTTGCTTTGCATCTCCATATTCTCTAGGTTGCCTGTTTTGTCCGCCAGCATCTATGTACACTTGGGAAGCAGCACGGAGACTCTGTGATTTCTTTAGTTGCATTCCACTCCGAGACATCTTTCTATTTACCTTTGGGTGGAGATCCTGTTCTGTGTCACGAAATGAACAGAGGCAGATAGAGACTGATGTTGACATTAGCCAAGCACAGGAAAGAAGCTGTAGAGATACAGTGGGACTAGCCAATGGCGTGAAACCACAATACTTCATAATCAATAGTACAACAGGTTGATGGCCAAAATGATTTTATTATTTATTGTATTTTTTATTTTTTATTTTAACAAGTCATAGATATATTTCAAGAGATGTGTTTTAAAGCAGTTCTTCAGGAGCTTATTGTTTTACTCTGTATTTATTTTTGCTGTGTTGCAAAGAGGGAATAGAACCGTCGATAGATGTGACTCGGTAACAAACGTATTTTCCACCTGAAAACACTTTGTAACAGGAACCAGGGATGACAGTACACAGTAGTTCCATGGGTGTGAGCGAGTGTAACAAATATCCGCACGCTCTGTTTACCCATTTAGCTTTGAGCTCCACTGCTGCTAAAGCCAAGCAAGTAGTCCGATTCTGTTCGTCGCCACTCCTGATTGCCCACCTTCAGGGCGCCAGGACAACCAGCACTCTGGAATACCGCACAACTTCCAACCCAAGGAACTTTAATGAACTCAGTGGAACTTTCAACACTCCACAACACTGTATATGGTAAAAAAACATGCACTACATTCCAGCGTCCTTTAAGGTTCCAAATACAGGGTAAAGTGTAGTCACTTAACATGCGGCATGCTGCCATCTGTTTTCACTACCATTCTATCAGTAGCAGCACTTAAACCAAACATATAGAGGGAATTGACGACAAGAGGGAGAACACGAAGAGTATAATGGATTGGAGAAAAATGAGCAATCAGGGCTAAGCATAATTAGAGAGTGAAGGAATGAACGATTTATCATTACATTGATAAATGTGTGTGTGGGGTAATACGGGAGGCAAGAACCTAGGGTTTTGAACAGAGTAAAGGAAGTAAAAATGAATGTAATTAAATGGAGAGAATGGGCTAAAAAACATACATTTTGATCAAGATTGATTTGTGGATGTCTAAAGGTGGAAAAAAGATTAAAGAGAGATGACCGGAAGCTGAGAAAGATCTGTATGTAAAGATATCATTAACAATGATGCATTCATCACATGGCTGACAATATAAGCATTGTCACCCTTCATAAGTCAAAGCGACTTATGTTTATGTCCCACACTTGGATTTGAAACCTCTGTGAAGGTGTGTTTTTGTTCTTTTTATTTTTGTGCAACTTTGTATACATTACAGTTAACTGATTTTGAATGTGCAACTACAGCTCTGTTGCGTTTTAACACGCAGTTCAGTTTATGGCATGTTATACACGGTCTATTTATTTATTAAGATGCAACATTACAAAATGTTCCATATGTACAGTATTTTGCAGACTTTTTCAGATATGAGGCATAGAGAACATGATGTATTGTTGCTCTATTAACACCTCTGCCTTCCAGACTGGGTAAGTCATAATTGGACTCTGGTCCATGATATCATTGGTTCCTGTTCATTAACTCCATATGTTTAATTGACACATCAGTTCTCTTCCTGTTGCAATGGTCTTGCCTGATAATGTAATTTAGTGTGTGCCATAAATGATTCCATCTTGGATAAATCTCTTCTATGTTCAGGATAAATTAGTACACTACATACAGTATATCAACTGAACAACAGAAATTCCTCTCAGTATAATCATCTCTTTACGAGTTAAGGCCAAGCCACTCATGCAATTTCCGCATTTGTTTTATTGAGGAAATATATTTTATTCCCTGATTTGTTTTGCACGCCCTCAAATTATAAATATATATTATTAATATATATTATTTTTTGCATTAAAGCAAACATGACCTCATGAACTTGATTGTAAAACCATAGTTTAGTGATGGTAACAAAACAACCCAGTGGAGTTTATTTTTAATCTTTATTTACAGAATTTTTGTATTTAAACCCACATATTTGTATTGTAATTACATTGTACAAATGACAAATAAAGTAATAATATATACTGTTTTTGTTGGCTACTATCTTCTTCACAATATGTAAAATGCTCTTTTTAATAACACACCTGTTTTATCTCTTTCTGTACAGTGGAGTGTCTATATTCAGCCACACTCTGTGTGCTGGCTGGGACCAGCGTCCAGCCAGTGTTGTCTTACAGTCTACCAGTCTGAGAAGCATTCTCATTAGTCGTGCTGCTACAGCTCAGGTCACTAATAGAAGGAGACAAGGCCTCTTTTCTTCCTAAGGGCCATGAGAAAGAGGACACGCAGATACACACACACACACACTCACAGACTCCAAGCTCTTGAGTCATGGTAGACGTAACTCTCACCATGCCATTGTCCTCCCTGATCTGAAAAACAGAGAGAGAGTGTGTTGCCAAGGAGTCAAAAGGAGGGTGTCATAGTGAATTTCCCATGTTGTAAAGTGGAAACGCATTTCCAGATCAAATGTTGATTTCAAGGTCAACATTCTCACACGTTCAGATGATGCTGTTTGTCAGGCAACAAGTATACGTTCAAAGTGTGGTTCAGGAACCCCGAAGGAGTTTTCAATTATTTGTCAAATATACATTTTTTATTTCTCTGTAGTATAATAATGAACATAGTTTTTGTATGTTGTTTATATAATTATATACTGTAGGTATTATGCGGTATGTTAGGATAGCACATAGGATACCATGCCACTTAACAGACAGTTTTAGACTTAACAGCTGAAATAGTGAAACAACTCATGCAGTAGACATACTTGTTGATGGGCAAACCAACTGTTACGGTCGTTGACCTTTTAGTGACGTACTGAACATATGGCCACCAGACCACTGCAACTCAATAAGCCTGATATGACAGTGGTTAAAACCATCCAAATGAAAACCATGTCTTGTCAATGTCTAAAGCTCACAGAACACAAACAATATTTAATTGTACATGTCCAGGCTTGCATTAACCTCTATTTCTCCCCTTACAATGCTGCAAGGCTCACATCTTATCTACACCTCCCTACGTGGCCGTAGGATGGTGTAGATATGATGTTTCTGTGTATGTAAGGAGTGTACCTTTTAATATAAAGGTGGTGTAGACTAGATATTATTGTGCGTGTTTAATAAGTTATGGTAGCTAACATAAAGATTGTCTGTTAGAGTAATTAAAGATTGAAAGGATAAGTGTTTATGGAATGTTTGTAATGGTTACAGCAGTAAAGGTGTTTGTGTCAGGTCAGCATAATGCTTTTCTGTCTTGCTTATTTGCACACATAAAGATAATACTCAACAGTCAACCTTCAAATCACAATTCCTGCTATCTAAATTTATATTTTTTGTAACACAATTGAATATATTATATTGCTTAATATTTAAGCAATCTTATTTTTGCACACACACACTGTATGTCTAATTACAATGTAGAAACCCTGAAACACTGTTACAAAGTGCTCTAGTAGCAGTCCTTGTATCAAGAGGGAAGTAATTACAGTCATTGATTGCATATGTTTGCTATCGGTTAGCTCAGCAGCTTACTTGTCTTATACTACAGGAGTAGGGAGCCTTAGTACACTAGTGAGATTCTGGTAGCACACTGGGATATAACTGTGACTTTGACACGGTGATACAACTGACACACAAATACACTCCAAGTCCCCACAATGGTATTCCTGGCAGGCAACACGTTGGCTCCATTAACTGACCCGTGTGCCGTGGGTTCATCTGGCAGTGCCAGCTCATGCCACCCTCGGCCAGCGGCTGTCATTTGTCACTGATTGCTGCCGGGGGGGGGATATCAGAGCCAGTAGCTTTCAGTCATTCTTTGTTGTTCATCTGCTCTAATCTCCCGTGGCAACCAATATGTATGCAGTAGAATTGTATTGTCAGTGAAGTATTTTATCGAATAGGCCTGTAGTGGAAAGTTCCAAATCTAATGTGTTTAATTTCTCTAGTAGTCAATATTGTAGACTATATACTGTATATTCTAGTACAGTACACATGGGCACACCCACTGACTCTTATCAAGAAGCCACATCATCTGACAAATGTGTATATTTACATCACACCGTGCTTCATATAATCCCTAAAGACGCCAGTATGTATAACCGGTAGACAATGACGTTTCAGTACAGTATGCAGGACTTCTGAGTGTGTCAGACAGTGTGTGTCTAGGATACCCATCTGCTGGCTTTACTGTATATGATATGCATGTATTACTTCTTAGGGATACAGACAAAAGAACAATAAATCTCCTCTTTTGGCTGTAGAAAGAAAAATACATATTAAGCGTGAAACAATAACTGCATGGCTAATAAGGACCCATTGTTAGGCCATCAGTCAATCACAATTTACCATGAGAAAAATCTAAATCTGTCAGATAGTCTGATTATAAAATAGTGC
>JAODVN010000005.1:1442074-1452709 GCA_025434125.1 Chologaster cornuta
CTGCCCCCGCGACCCGACTCCGGATAAGCGGGAGACGATGGATGGATGGATGGAACAATGCAGGTTTATATGAAATGTAATTTGTTTGCTTCTGTGTGTGTGTGTACGTGTGTGTGCATGCGTGCGTGTGTGTGTGTGCAAGTATTTATGCTGTCCATATGTACTACACATCTACTGCATATGAATATGTTTGTGTGTGTGTGTGTGTGTGTGTGTGCATTTGTCTGCCTGCGTTTGTCCGTGCGTGTGTGCATGTCTACGTGTGTGCATGCGTGTGTGTGTGTGTGTGTGTATGTGTCTGCAGTCCTGCAGGACTGTACAGTATGTGCCTACAGTCCTATGCCTCCGGTGTCTAATTGTGCACCATGCACAGCACACGTTTGTTCCTTGCAGTTATGGTGGCTCTGGAAAGATTTCACATTCAGTGTTTCGTGTGTGTGTGTGGGACACCTATGTCTGCAAGCTTTCACTGGCTGCTATTCAAATTGGCTGCAGTCAAACGACCGTTTGACCTTGCACTCACTTTATCTCCAGGTGCATCCAACTCCTCGTTACTACCCTGTTTGGTTTAATTGCTCGTTAAAAGAATTAGCAGAGGGTTTGGGAGTTTTTAATTTGATGTTACACACATTGGCCCTGTGGCAAAAGTAGATCAAAGTCTTCTACATCTAAATCATATGCTACTACGGTGTGACACTGTGATACGTATGGTGCTGTTTCATTTCATGAGTAAATGCATTAATATGCATTATGCATATTTTCTAACCCTGTGATTAGATCAATTCCATTCTTGGAAGTGCCCTCTACGGTGGCCCAGAGCCAGCATAACCTCTCACCGATGTTTGGTGCTTTCTCAATTCAATTTGACCATACCCACTTATGGCTATGCTACTCTACATTACACTAGCCCATACCGAACTCCTCCTCCTTTTACACACTCCCCAGACATCTGATAAATGTTACACGCCAGTTGCCAAGTAAAACAGAAGGCATTGTTTTTGTCTCCTCGGCGGCGGATAAGGGCTTTTGGAAGGCAGACATGCATAATGACAGCGTCGTAATTGCCTCTTTAGTCTGGAGTATTTTCTTATCTCTCCCCTCCGCTAGCTACTCGGCAGCTAAGTGCTGAGGTCCCACCAGAAAACGCAGTGCGTTTGCGGTGCGGATTTCTCTTGTTCGCCATGACTGATTATTCGTCTCTGCGCTCCATTCATTACCCGACGACGATATGATTGTGTGAATGTGTATAAAAAGCGCATGTGAAAGAATGTGTGTGTGTTGCAGAGTGTATTAGGGGACGTGATGTACTCTCTATGGACATGGTAAGCAGTCTGTGCTGAACGCTCCCACATGTTGAGGAAAATATATTTAGATTGGGGGAAATAAAACGACATCTTTGTTTGTCCGAATAGCCCAAATAATAGCCCAGACATGGCAATGGTTTTGTTTCGCCATGCTGAAACATTGTTTTCTGTCTAGAATTCACCACAAGGGTCACAGTGGTCAGTTCTGTTTTCAATAATACAACAAATTGGCCGTGTTGATGTAAATTGATTTAAAACGCATGCTTCTATTTACCAAAACATGTTATTTGACAACTTCTACTTCCGTGCACTTAGCCCAAAGGTTGTGAGTTTGATTCCCAAAATGTCCAGTCTACTGCACTTGTAAGCATACTTGAGAACACTCCTGTTCCTTAATACTTGTTTTTACTGCAAGCGCGTGTAAAATGACATGTTGCATTTGTGTTGTTGACACTTCCAGATAATTACTGTACTCAGCCATTTAGTGTCAGTGTTGGTGATATTCATGTGTTTGTGTCTAGCCTGTCCTGCTGGCATGTATGGGCAAGACTGCAGTCAGCCTTGCCAGTGCTCAGGACACCAAGAGCAATGCCACCCTGTCTCTGGAAAATGCACCTGCCTTCCCGGCTTCTACGGGAAGCACTGTGACCTACGTAAGCATTCTGTGCGCACATCTCTGAGCCTTCGTGAGACACGTCACACACAAACACATTATCTTAGCATCTTGCCTTCACCCGTGTGCTAACTTTTGTGTTTGTGTTATCAATGGCCACCTCCAAGGGTGTCGCGAGGGGTCTTACGGGCCGTACTGCAAGACAAGGTGCAGGTGCACCAATGGCGGGCGCTGTGACTTCAGGACAGGGGCGTGTCAGTGTCTGTCTGGCTTTATCGGTGCGGACTGCAGCTCAGGTAGTGTGTTGGTCTGCACACAGTGACCCAAGTGCTGCGAATGAGGGTAAACATTCTACCTGTCTAGCCTGACACAGAAAGTCTCAGTTCTCAAAGTGAACTTGAGTTGAGTGAGTTGATTGGCTGGTTACAGTTTGTTGATGATGTAAATGTAATAATATTACTGTACAAACTTCCATGCCAATTAAGCTTGGATTTAATTACATTGAGAGAGATGCTTTATGTCTCACTGGGAGTCTATGCTAAACCTTGATCTTCCGCAGGTTGTCTGGCTGGCTACTATGGGATGGACTGTGCCCTTCTTTGCTCCTGTGGGGAGGGAGGGCAGTGCCACCCAGCTACTGGGAGGTGTATCTGTGCCCCTGGTAGGATGGGAATGTCTTGCCAGCAAGGTAAAGACGTTTACCAATCAGTATCATCATTAAGAACAGCGACCGCTTATGGTGTAAAGCTTATTTTGAGTAATTATAATATGTGGCAAACATTTATTTGTATATTTTTCTTTTTTTTGTCCCTAATGAAATTGGAATGGACCTTTTTCTTAAAAACATTATTGCTAACTACAAGATGGATGTGCTCCTGGATGTGTCTGTACAACAAAAACACTAAACCAGATTCTCCAATGGTTGCTGCTTTCTGTCTGACTTTGAATTAGCACCACTGCTGACATCTGTCAGTGTAGGTCGTATATGCCTCAATGAGCTCCTCAGAAACCCAGTAGAATGTCTGTTCGTGGGAAAACACCCTAGACAGAGAGGGTGTATTTGTCAAGATTTTGAAGTGTATATTTAAGTAAGAGATCTCCATTTCCTAAATATCTGTGGTTCGGGTGATCACAGAGTTGGCGAGAACAGACAATCGAGCCTTCCTAATCTCCCTGCTCATCAGCAGTTCCACTGGATCTCAAACGACGGGAGTTTCCAGCGGTGAAAACTCTCCATACGACGTGCCATCTACTATGTTTCTCTTGTTGAATGTTCACAGAGTGGCGCTCTGTGTTCCGTATCCATGGAGATGGAGTTAACGACAACACAAATAAATAAACCAGGGGGATTCAAAGATGATTTGCGGATTGTTTTCTCTATCTAAATTACCCAACATGATTATTCTTTTATATCAGGGCCAAATCAGACCACTTTGCACATCTTACTAATGAACTGTAGCTTAAATAAACTTAAATGTGGTTAGCGCTGGGTTTGTTAACGTGCATGTGGACATGTGCATGCACGCGCATCTATATAATATTGTTACATTGCAAGAAATGGCTCTTCAAAAATAAGTAAAAAAATTTATGAATACAAGGTCATATTTATATAATTTATAAATACGCCAATGGAACAAGTACAAATGTGCTTATAAGATTTCTTGAAATTAGACATATTTATATAGAAGAGCTCTTGTTATATTAAGCGTAGTTTGATATTTTTACTAAAAATTTAAAAAATATCCCTTAAGATTTAGATGTTAATAGTGTATGGCCTCTGGTGGTGTAGCTAGGCAGAGCAGCGGTCTGGTAAATACTCTGGTAATCCCTTGTTCTAATGTGTAGTAATGTCCTGACAGAGCATCAGGAAGGATAAGCAGACTTAGGGTTGAACCAACGTGCATTTATTTACCTGATTTACACAATGTACACTTGGTGTTCACATACATTAACTTGAGGGACAAAGGCTCCCAGAGCTCTGCCATACCATCACCCGTTTGCGTGCTCTAAACATTTCATCTTAAAGACAACATTCAGACACATTGCTAATCGATAATCGAACAATAGGACACTTTCTCCTATACATTAGTCACACTACCTATGACTAGTTCAATGATCACAAGCTCTAAGACAACCTCAATAATCTGTAGGGAACAAGATAAATACACAATGAGATCCCCTTGAAACAAATTTTTTTTTAACGTAAGTAAATGCTACCAGAATGCCAACATCTCCATGGCATCCCCATGAAATGGGACATTCCTCTCAGCAGACACATGGAAATCAAACAGAGCTCTGCCCCGTTACATACTTTCAAAACAAACACATACACCTCCATACCATACAAACACATACAGTACCACCCTAACCAAGTCTGCATTCGTCCAGATCTTGTCACACAAATGTTAATAGGGACATTTGGTACAGTCACACCCACTATGTGACATAATGTCTACTTACTTGAGTACCTGCTGTTATTTTAGCATGTCCCAGGGGGCGCTATGGTCCACAGTGCAGACAAACATGCGGCTGTCACAATGGGGCCCTGTGTGACCCGGTCGATGGCTCCTGCAGATGTGGATTGGGCTGGATGGGGCCGCGCTGCGACACAGGTGAAGATATTTGAAAGATAACAAAGATGGGGAACTGTATTGCATTTCAATGGAAGCAAAAATGGAGCGCTTGCAGCCTTCTAAGTGTGCGTGTCACCGCTGTGGAGTCTGACATAGGCAGCGACCAGACAGCTACAGCCAAAATGAATGGCCGGAAACAAAATTACAATTAAAATATACCACAACACGGTTTGGGAAATACCGTTGTGGCCTTAGAGTGATCGTAGGCATTTGGGAATTAATATAATGTACTCAAAATGCCTATTAACGCCCTCAGAGAGAAGTAATGGGCAATATTACGGGGATATCCGTGGACCTCAACATTGACTTAAGGGCATTCTAGTCAGCATAAGGGTGAAAGCATATCCTCCAAAAGATAAAACTTATTAAGGAGCCCTCTCCATTTCTATTCTCTCTGGGTGAAGCCTAGGATTGTGTGTTTAAAGCAGTGCTCGCCGTGGCAACGGAAACTGGGCTAGCTTCCACATGAAACCCTGTGTGTGTCCATAGCTTGTCCACAGGGGAGGTATGGGCCCGGCTGTGACGTCCTATGTCAGTGCCACGGCAACGGAACCTGCGACCGTTTCAGCGGTGCGTGCGTCTGCACCGCTGGACGCTATGGCAACGCTTGTCAGCATCGTACGTATAGTGTGTGTGTGTGTGTGTGTGTGAACCATGGCTTTCTGAACACAGGAGCCAGCGGTAAACTGTAATCTGTAAACTCTGTATCTTTCAGAGTGCCCACAAGGGTGGTTCGGCTTGAGCTGTGCCCATCCCTGTGACTGTAAGGTGGGCCAGCTGTGTGACCACGCCACAGGGATCTGTCTGTGTCCCCCAGGATACCTTGGTCCGCAGTGCCAGACACGTAAGTGTATGATAGCAGTTGGTATACAGCTTGCCAAGCGTACGATGGACAGTGAAATGGAACATGTATTTTGGTAGTATTTCTTTATTCCATTTATTATTATAAAGACATTTTATAATGGCCCTTTTCCACTGCTGGTGCCACCAGCTCGACTCTACTCAACTCTACTCGCCTCGGGCACGGGTCTTTTTCCATTGCAGATTCTACCCACTCAGCGGTACCTGGTTGCCATAGCGACAGCACTGTTTGAACCACTTCTGCAGTAGATCGGTAGTCATTTTAAATGTTTATTTTTGAACATGTTGGCATGTCTGTCGGTAGACGTGTGCAGCCAACAGTTCATAGACAGATGGGTCAACATTCACTTTAGGTGTCCTGCCCTGTCCAGCTCTCAGCATTGATTATGCCATCGACAACTGATCACAATTTGCACTTCCTCAGTTGATCATGTCGTGATTTTGCATTTTGCCATTTTAAATAAAACATTGCAGCTGCTTCAGTAGTTGCCGTATGTATGCCCGTGTTGAAGTGACGCAATCAGTAGTCTGCATTGTTGTCACATCACATTTTGGTATCGCCTCAGCTCGCTTGAAACCTCGACCAAGCAGGTACTAGAAAAAGTACCAGCTACCAGGTTCTATCCCTACTTTCGCCCACTGGAAAAGAACATAAGTCGAGTTAAGGTGGTACCACACAGTGGAAAAGCTCCCAAAGCAAGTATAAGGCGTTGAGTTGACTTTAATAAGTCTTTATTAGAACTTATTCCACAAACATGCATCACACGAATAGTAGACTAGACTATGGCAGTTTTACTAACTCTGTATGGGGAACCTTATAGACCAACATCAGCCACTGGCATGGCCCTCCTGGAAGCTAAAAAGTCCCATCAAAATTGAATTTTTTTGTTATTTTTTGTTTCATATACAGTAAAAAAAAATAGGGCAAGTTTAAGCATGTAAATGTATTATTAGTATTTTTTCACATGTATTTGTTTGTACTAATGCAGTGCATTCTTTTTTTTAAAGCTGGTGTGAACATAGACTTTTTCTTCTTTTATATAAACGACAATGTGTTGCTGTTTATTTCTGGGGTCCATACCAGATACTATAACCAGCACCTTGCTAACTTCCACTAGCAGCAAAGGTATACACCTGTGTGTAACTCTACTTTGTTCTATGGGGATGCTAAGTGGGCTAGTGTGGAATCACAGGCAGGCAGACATGGCTGTGTGATGAAAGACAGGTGTTTTCGGCTTAAGGGTTTCTTGTTGTGTCTCCCGGCTCTCCTGCTGGTTCGAGGGGTGTGTGTGTGGGGGGAGGGGTGGTCTTTGTCACAGTTTGAGGCTTTAAATGGCCACTTTAGCCCCAGCAGGAGATCATATTGAGCATGATCCATCAAGTGAAAGACAGCCACAGGCCACAGAGACAGGCGTGCACCTGAGCACGCATGTATTTTTAAGTCCGTCCGTCTGTGCGTGTGTGTGTGTACTGTACAGGTTGTGAGGCTGGTCGCTACGGAGCAGGCTGTCAGGGGTCATGTGACTGTGTCGACCAATCACCATGTGACCCGGCTACAGGACAGTGTCTCTGCCCCCCAGGAAGGACAGGAGAGCGTTGTGAACAAGGTATTCCTCTCGCCCGTCCGTGTCGATCCTTTTTAAAATAAAAGCTGCATCGCTGCTTATGTAAAGTTATTCATCACACAAGCGTGTTGTTTTCATAAATGACAAACACACGAGATCTTTCACCATGTATTCCTGTATGTCATCACCGGGGACACAGTGAGACACAGTTTGAATCTAAAGATGTTTTTATTTAAATACATTTCTTCTTCTTTTTTTTTTCTTCAATCTATGCAAGACTGCGGTGGAAGCCATTTTGGCCCCGGCTGTTTCTTGCCATGCCAGTGTTTGAATGAAGCCCAGTGTGATGGACGTAACGGCCGGTGTGTTTGCCCCCCCACCAGACTGGGTCCCACCTGTGCTAAAGGTAAACCGAAGCTGCTGCCATCTCACACACACACACACACAGACTGACCCCTGGCGGTGTATGTAACCAAACCAGCTTTAGTGAAACACTGTCAGTGAGTGCGAGAAGCTGAGGCCCATCGCTCTGCGTGTCTCCCTGTCTCCTTCAATAGCTGCTCCTGTCTCCTGACAGTTATTTTAAACTGCGCCCAGTGTGATACCGGGCCTTGGGCTGTCTCTGCTTTCCCCCCTCAAAGCCAAGCTCAGGGGAGACCTGTGTCTCGTCGGCTCTCCTCTACAGACCCCTGAACATTTGCTTTTGATTCCTCCTGCATGGCGCTAACTGCCTCTGCCTCTTCTCTGCCTGCTCCAGGGTTTCTAGAGTACATCCCAGGGGCGCTGAACTCCTCTCTGTCCCAGAGGAAGAGAAGAAGGGCTGGCATCCGAACAACACAGCTCACGTAGACGGCGTCTATTGATAGTCCCGAGGCATCGGGGTTTCATTCCCGCTTCGCCGCCACACCGGTATCATTTTGCAAAGCAGGGAAAGGTGATGTTGTTTTAAACGTACTCCTGCTAAAACTGGGACCCAAGCCCTCACCACTAAACCTGCCACTACACAAACCACATCACTGGAGCTGGAACAGTGCATAACACAGTGACTGTCTAACGCCCTTTACATACTGGATGCGTAGTTGCGTACCTTTTCACGGGGATTACATTAATTTGCGTAGGAAAGGGCTATGTAAACTTGCGTAAATGTGACCTGGCTGTACCTAACATAAAGATGTGGTTGAGTTTTTATTTTTGTTAAATGTGTACTCTTACTATAATCGCGTTTTCCCTGGAGCAGTGTCAATTTCACTCAGGTCTGGGACCTGCTACCATTACTTGGATACCAACTATAATCAGAAGGAGTTGCATCGTGGTTGCGTATAGAAACTACGCAGCGTAGGGAAAATAGGTAAAGGGTGCTGCACTCAGCTGACGCTCAAGGGACATTTGACAGGACAGGTACTGTAACTCACTCTGGTTTAAAACTAGGAATGTTCTCTCTTTAGGCCAGTCTAAACCTCGGCCAAAACCGATCCCTAGGTACTACCGTGTGTGTGTGTGTTTAGTGTGTGTCGACCTATGCACCAAACCCCAAACCCTTACCCTGATCTATAACTCTGCAAGTTGCATGCAGTTTAGGTCAAACCTTTACTACCACATTAAACATGTAACATTATGATTTGATAGTGGCATGCATGACTCAGGAGTGTTTCTATAAAAGTTCAGAGATATAAAGGGTATGCAGTGAATGTTCTTTTGGGCCAGTGAGGGCTTCTTACTATAACACAGAGATGCTTATGTAAAGGTGCGTATGTAGATGTAATCTGTACTCTGCTATCTACAATATTATACAGTGCTATATTATTGAAACCACTATAGTGTATATTTGAATCTCTTTTTGTTTTGTTTTCTAAAAAAAAAATTCAATGTACTGTAATTGCATATTGTTTGCTTTTGAAATGTCTGGTCTCTATTAGTTAGGTTTGGCCCGCAGGGGCTCCTCCAGTTAGCTAGGTCGTCTTTGTCAGTTCACAGATGGACCTTCACACATTCCTCTTTGTGTGTGGAGGGCCCCAATCATAACAATGTACTAAAATCTCACTTACATCCTGATCTTCTTTACACCTGATTTATAAAAATGACTGAGGAGAGAAAGCTGTGCGCACATTTTCCACCTATAAATTATTCCCATGTACTCCCTGAAGAATTCGAGTGCACGCAAATTATTCGCAGTGCTCTCTATATTGCAAACGTGAAGTAGCACTGGACACGTTTATGCTATTGAACTGGAAAGTGCTATTTCATACAGTGCTGCGAGCATGACTCCATCACACACAATAGAATAATTATGTTGACGTTTGTTTACAGTAATGTTTTAAATCCCATACCACTACTGCTATCATTTACCATACATGTATGTAAATAAGAGTGTTGAATGGTTTGTTGCATATTGTATCTCAGGTAAAAGCCACTTATCATCACTCATAATCTACTGTCTCCTTCGCATGGTGACACAGTCTGTTTTGATAAATATTTTGCACATGCTTAATAAAGCTTTTTACAATGCCGAATGTTTCCGTTGTCTTTTTCTTGCCACGTTTGTGGCATCCACCTTCAGAGAATCTGGGGGAAATCCAGAGAAAATAATTTAAACTCATTTGAGGGCAGGGCTCTACCTGCCAGAAAGAAAATACCAACAAACAACAAACATAATGATGTAAAAGGTCATTGTTTACAACCCCCTCCCCCACAGACCCGTTCCATTTTCTATAGCCTGCTGAACGATAGTCGTTCAAGACCGGTGTTGCATGTTATTAGGGCCTGTGATCCCTGTGTGTGTGTGTGTGTGTGTGTGTGTGTGTGTTGGGGGTTACACCAGTGAAGTGAGGAGGTGTAAATACACGGGGCAGAGGGGTCCCAGCTGTGACAGCACCCTGATGGAGCACGGGTGTGTGTGTGTGTGTGTGTGTCCGAGGGGGGTCTAGTTGTTGCCAGGAGCCAAGCAGCTCATCTCATCAAGCAGGACGGGGTGGTCAAGCACTCCCTGACACCTGTCTAAAGCGTGAGGGTGATGGAGGGTAAACAACAACACATGCCTGTGTGTGTGTGTGTGTGTGTGGTAGCGCTGGGCGGGTGTTCTGGTCCCCTACACCAGTCCCCCCCCCCCCCCCCCCCCCCTCCAACACTGACCAGCGACTGCAGGCAGGTGTCTGGCCCAAGGTGCGCCTCTCCCCATCCTTCCCCCGTGGGTGAGTGATGGCTGATCGGGGAACGAAGCCCCTTAACGGAAAGGGAGGACGGGGTGAGGCTGATGGATCGTCTGGGCTGGGAGGAGGCGGGGGGACTCCTCCTCACCCTATGTTGTGACAGGCAGCAGATGTTCTCCAATAATGTTTATCAGCCGGCCCTTCGTCTGCGGATGACATGCACCTGTTTCCAGTCAGCCCGGCCCGCGGCGAGGCCATCCATCCTCCCTGGTTGCTGGGTGGGCCGCCGAAGCCGTGCGTCCGTAGCCCGGCGGAGATGGAGGGCATCGTCTCAATGGAAATATCAACTTAGAGGTGTGGACCTAGGGCCGAGTTAAACGTGTATCTTATCATGTATGTATATATATGTATATATATGTATGTATATGTATATATATATGTATATATATATGTATGTATATATATATATGTATGTATATGTATGTATATATATATGTATGTATATGTATGTAT
>JAODVN010000005.1:1615871-1628831 GCA_025434125.1 Chologaster cornuta
TGTGTGTGTGTGTGTGTGTGTGTGTGTGTGTGTGTGTGTGTGTGTGTGTGGAGCCTCCATTTCTCCTGCATCAGAATGCATAAATCCACAGATGCCATCTGGACCTCAGACGGGGAAGTGACAATGCACCATGCAATAAAAACACATAAACTCTGCTGTTTAGACAGCAAAGTATAGGCGCTGGATATATGGCTCCAGGTAGCCTAGGGCATGTCAGCATTATAAATAAGGCATCAACATATTGTAGAATGGTAAATGGGCTTATTCATATACAAATTATATACAGCACTTTTTTCCAATGCACTTTACAGTATTTTGCCTGACATTTACCCATGTTACCAAGGGAGCAATTATGGTCTAGGATGCTTGCAGGTAGGTCAACACCAGGGTTTGAACCAAAACCTTCCGGCTGGAAGCCCAACACCCACTTGACCATCCTGTCCCCTATGTTAATGGTACATTTACCTAATGGTAAAACACAGTCCTGTCTTAAATATGTGATAATACTTTGCTTATCATGCATTAGTGATTGGAAAAAGGAGAAAAAAATGGAGGCTACATTTTCACAAGTCAAATTGAAGGTTGGCGTACTGCAGTAGCAGATGTACAGCCAATTAGGATAAGGAACCTTAGCTAAGTAACTTATTAGAATAAAACACAGCATAAAATATGTGGTAAATGTAATTATACACCCACACACACAGACACACACAGACACACGGACTGTTCACAATTGGAAAAATAGCATCAAGCTGCAGATGTGCTACAGTTATAAACATAGAATAGATATAGCGTATTTAAACACACATGTACAGTAGGTCTCATGGACAGAAGCAAGGACAGAGGGGCAAGGAAGTGACAGGTACCGTATTGAACCACATGACCCGGAGGATCCAGATGGTGAGAGCAAAGTTGATGACAAGGATGATGATGAGCAGCAGGACCAACATGTAGAGGCAACGTTTCCTCCAGCCATAGATGCCAATCCTATAGTCGTGCTCGGACACCGGCCTGGGAACACTACCATCCCGGGTGGTGGTGACATACTGTTCCCGCACCATCTGCTGGACGCACACAGCAGCAGGCCAACAGATCATGGAATTAGAATACACACGCTCGGTGTGATAGGATGTGTCCATAGGGACACTTGTGTGTGTTTATTGTTGCAAATCACATAATTGGTTGTTGTTAAATGTGTTTATAAATTAAATAAATGGACTTGACATAGGAATGGTGGCATAGCCACTAGTGCAGTGGGTTTCGAAGTGTGGCTCGGGCCCCATCAAGGAGTTACTTAATGAGGTCAGGGTTCAAAGCTACACATGCACACACACACACATATGAAAAACTTAAATGCCACTTAGTTTTTTAAGTCATTGTTATTTTTCCACACAGTGGACATGTTTGTGAACATTACAGTACTGAAACTCCTTAATACTGTAGTGTGTAAGCCTATGGTGGTGTGTGGGAGTTTGTGCGCTGGAGTGGATATCAGGCCTCGCCTTGCCACAAAAATGTCCCGCTACGAGCTGAACAATACTGAAGGCAAGGAAAAACAGCAATTACTACAGAATTATTACATGATATTGCATAAAGGGAAAATATAATCATATACAGCACCATTTAATATAAAAATATAGTATATATACAAATATATTGAATTTCTTTTAAATATTTTCTCAAACCAGAGAAACTGATGCAGTGGTTTTCAGACCTCAATATTCCAGACTTCAATATTTTATAATTATCGCAAAGTGAAAATCAAAACAGACAGAAAATTATATAAGAAATAAACTGATGAAATGTATGAGGAAAATGCATTCTAAATAAATAAACAAGCAATGTCAGCTCAACTTTAAGACATTGAGTTGCACAAAGTATGGTCATGGTAGCTACTGTAGACTCATTTACGGAGGTGACAGATGCTGCAATCTTATTGCCAGAGTAAACATGGTTTCAGTCAAGTTTAAGGGGCACTTTCCATGGTGAACAGTAAGTCTTCCTTGACATAAACAGGTGTTCAACAGAGTAAGATGTTTGTGATATGATCCTGCCACTACCAGAAGAGCAACCACAGCAGGGAACAGTCCAGTAAAATTGATAAAGGAGTAGTTGCCATGGCCACAAAAACCTACCTTCCTGTTGTATACGCAGTAAAGACAAGGAACAGGCATGCTGGCACAAAGTGTGGAGAGTATCTCTCCAACAAAACCAAGCTCACCACAGGATGTGACATGTGGGCTCATAGCCCAGCCATGATGAATAGCTTGATTTCACAAGCAAGCAAATTAGTTTTGCCTAGAAAAGCTCCACCTAACTCTACTACTAAAGGGATAACAGGGGAAGAGGGACTGATAAGGACCAGATTATTATGGATTGGCTATTTCTATTCTGTGTCCATATCGCATCTTTTCTATGTTCATTAATCTTACTTTGGAGAGTGAGTCATGATGAAAAATTGAACCACAGCAACAGTTTTCCATGCACGCAGCCTTTTAATTGTGAGCTATAAAGAATGTTTTCATTTTTACTGACATCTAGAGTTTCACAGACCCTTCAATCTAGCCTTCACCCTAGTTTATGAGAATAACTACTATCAACGTTACTTTAGATTACACCTTAGTGGTTTGTACTTGACAACAATAACTACTTTGCAAACCTGATAAGTAACACAATGGAGTATGACTAAATGAAAAGACAAGCTAACAGAGCTCTGAGTCATAGTTATGGTGTTAATTAATTTGTTCCAACCCGCTAAATTAATATAATGAGAGCACTAAGGCATCTAGCATTATGCCATAGAGAAGGACAAACAGCAGTTTGAGGCGGAATCTTTAAAGCTTTCTCCCGGCTCTGGTTTCTTAGTGCCACCGAGAGCTTTCCATAGCAACTCAAATAAACACTCTTTGAGCAGCCTTGCGGCTAGAGTGCCAAGGAGAAAATCGTAATTTATGGGAGCTATGATTCAAAATACGTACATGACCTTACATCTAACAAAACACAGGTGTCACCGGTTTTATAAGGAATTTAAGGTTACTGACAAAGGGCCATGTAATCTTAAGATAAAACTATTGATATATATTGTTAATGCAAAACTATTCAACTTTCTTGCAGTAGCTTTCAATATAAGGGTTGTTGTTGGCATTGGATAATTTAACAATCTTTCCCAATGAAGATGAGGACCATATGGGTTAGGTATATTTTACTAGTGCCATTTGTCATTGGCACCCTCTAAACTGTAAATACTTCAACCTCTGTTAACTTTCTTGAAATTGGCTTCTTTCTGCGCCATAGCTTGACCTATATGTCAGCTCAACTTTAAGACATTGCGTTGCATAAAGTATGTATAGGAAAAATAAAACTATAGCTGAACTTAGATGTAATGGAAACACAGGAGTTCCCAAAAGAGCTCAAATATTTAGATTGTTGCTCCTAGCAGAAGTTCCTATCTGTCTGGTCAGTTGCTGCTCTACACACTGCTGTAATGCTTCTGCTTCTATAAATAGTACATAGCATTGTGGACTAAATTTAAAAGACCAACAGGCACAAAACAAACATGTACACTGCATATAACTATTATTGGTGTCATAATTATGTGAAAAACACACACCACATTCACAGTTTATGTATTGTACTTTTGTAGTATTGCTTACTATTTATTATTTATAGTAAAAATGTCAGCTTGCTGTCAAAATCCTTTCCTGTATTCAAAACCATGTATATGTTAATCCATAAACTAAACAGGAAATATATGAAATACCTGGAGAGAAACATAGCCACATTAAGTTTAGTTTAAAAAACAACTTTTCAAACTTAATAAGAATACAATAAAAATCTAAATGTCATGCATTGCCTACCTTGACGTGCTTGAGCACAGCAGTCCTCTCTGTGGAAGGGCAGAGATTGTGTGAGCACTTCTAGAAGCAGTAGCAGCATCTGTCAGCCACTCAACAGCTGCGTTCCATAAATTTAGCCGTGCATCTCAACTTATCTCCACAAGATGGAGCTCACACGTCCTGCTAAGGCAATGCGTAATATCCTATTTGACTCCACCCTAACAGCCTTTTTATAATGCATCCATGAAGGACACCAATTTTTTATTAGTATACCACGAGAGTAATACACGGAGGAGACAGAGAAAAGCAAGTCTTGAGTACCGTCCATTGAACATTTGAGAAAATAGAAACAGGGCTCTGCCACTAATGTATACCAGTGAGTGAGTCACTGGCAGCTCAAACCAAGGCTCCAATCAAGTCTAAGTTCAGTTATTGCTCTCAGCATAGAGAGGTAAAACCAGCCGTCAGATAGCTTCTCCTGTCACAGCCAACATAACCTGGTAGACCTTGAAGGGAGCTGTTAGTCAGTGTGACATGGGGGACAGGCAACAAGCAGGGTGTATTAATAGACAGTGGGGTGTAGCAACAGATGAAATGGAGGTGGTTTGCTGAAGGAAATGGCTTGTTCTGCATGGATGTTTGGAATTTACATTGCACACCAATCACCCATGTCTCTAGATGCTAACATTTCCTAATTGGCAGATGGTACTTTTTATTATATTTAGCTAAATATAAATATATTATTATATTATATTACTATTTAATTCACTGAACAGTTATAATACTATTAGGTGTAATTCTTAAGAGTATTAAGCCACATATACATATATATATATATTTGAATAAAAAATCTAATCCTTGCAACAATCTTGGAAATGTAATGATAGATCTGTTCAAAACCTTTTCAGGGCTTCTGTAGATTTCACCAATAGTTCTGACAACAGATTATGGGTAAATACAGATATCATCTAATACCACAAAGATGTGTAGGGAGATGATGCTTTCAAGCAACATGCATTTCTTCAGAACTCATTGTTACACCTTCCTGCCAAAGACAACCAGGAAAGTGATTGTGACCAACTCTTTTTGTTCTTCGCAGGCACTATAGTCTGGACTTGGCAGTGGAAACATGCCGCTTGAGGTGGCGCTGACAAAAGTACATCTGACAGCATTCATCTCAAGGCAATCCAAGACTTTCCACACCCACAGCCAAGAGGGGGGAAATAAAAAACACTTGCCAGTAAAGGCAGTCACTAAATCAAAAAGTCATGGCCCTCCACTGCCTACGGTCAAAGCATTGATAGAATTTGACTGAAGATCAATCTTCAAGATTGATATGAAAATATAAGTACAAGGAGTGAATTGTGTCTTTAGTATAGACAGGTAGGTGTATCAGATAGTACCTGAACACAGCACACAAAGTGATGTTGCCTTATTCCCCTATTACCCTAACTAACTTCTCCTGCCTTTACCATAGCCAATACCATTGTACCTTTGAAAAATACAACTTTGAATCTTAAATTGGGAAATCATTTGGATATTTGGTAATGTGTCGATGCAGAAAGACAGCACATTTTATATCTAGGATATAAAGATCGGTGTAAAACATAAGCATGTTTCAATGAGAAGACAGTGATACAAGTGCATCTCAATTAATTAGAAGATTGCGGAAAGGTCAAGTATTTCAATAATGAAATTGACAAAGTGAGACTCGTGATTAAATACACAAAAGTGATATAGCCTGTATTTGTTTTTCATCTTGATTACGACTTACATCCATAGGGCTAGATTTAGGGGTTGTGTCCTTCCGAAGACACACTGCCCAACACAATCGTAGTAAATGGACTGCTTTTAGTATTAGCCCATGTGCATAGTAAACTGCTTAACAGTGTAGCCATAACCTAGAATACACATACTAAACTATTTCTACTACTATTGGTTCAGACTGTGTTTGATATGAGACCCACAGTTGCAAATTTGCAACATTTACTTGACACTGTCTGTAGTAGTCCTGACAGAATGTAACCAAAAATGACATACCCCAACCCCCAAGACTCTATATATAATTGCAACATTCTTAGCGGAATAATACAAATACTGTAAGACCTATATGACCTATACATTTCAAATTCAAACAACATGGCTGTCTACAACTGATCACGTAGCTACCCCTTCTGGGCCAATTTCAACTATTTTCCAAGTAAGTATTTGACCTATTAGTATCTTATTCCTATATTCCAAAGATTTTAAGTGGCATAGAACCAAAATAATTAAAAAAAAAAAAGTATAATACACATGATTTGGAGAGATGTGTTCAGATGTTGCCAAAATGCAACACTGGGCATCTATACTTATTCACACAAAAGGTCCCATCACTGAGTCAGGTGTTAATTCATTTTCACAAATAAGGAGACCCATACTAGTCCGCAGACACAGTATTATGTCTGACATGTGTTCAAACAAAGTTCAATATTAAGAAATTACTGATGAACAGATTTTCAAGGTCAGATGTTCCATTAAGTTCATTTCATAGTTTTTTATCATACCAAAATGCATTTTAACATTGATGACTAGTTGTAATTGTAAAGTTAAATATTTTTTTATTGCACGGTAATGAATCAAACAGTTAAAAAAATTTTTTTTTAGTATACATAAATATTATTGAATAATCAATGCCCAATAATTTATGGACCTTGTTTAAATTATATTTGTAACCTCTATGACCCAATGTTGCAATGTATACGCTTTCACAAAATCTACAAGAAACCAAAACATTTAAAAAAATGAATTAATTTCTTGATCAGGGTCTTGCTAAAAACTATTTAAAAAAGATATAAAATGTTTTCTACATTAACATCAGGTCTCTGGGGGTTTTAATGCGCACCCTATCTATATACATGACTTTACCCTGTCATATGTGGCACTGACGCACTACTTGCAACCTTCAACTGCTACAAGCTGCCAGATTCGCAAAGGGATGGAGGAAGGGGGACTTTGCTAACTCAGCACTAGACCATGTCGACAGTTTCGCGATTTTGACTACAGTAGTTTTAATAGGGTAGGTAATGGACAAAATGTGTAGTAGACAGACAGTGTTAAAAGTCAGCTATGGTTTAGCCTAAATCATCCCAATACACAAATGTTTTGATTATGCAGTGTTTCGAAAATAAATATAGATGTTAAAAATTCTGAAGTTAATATATTAAAACACAATGTACAATTTACTTCACCCAAATAGGACAGAATAAAAAATATAAAATAGGCCTAAATAATGATGTTGGATACTGCATTATACGCCGTAGGATGTATTTTGAATTGTGCCACAGTTGGTGTATTTCATGTTTTCCTTTAAACAATGCACACCTTACATTGATGCAGAAAAGGCTAATTGTTCCATAACAACTGCCCAGAATGCAGTGTTTGATTCCAAAATGTTATCGGGAGAAACACCATACCCCGGCTTTGTACATCACAATGTTCAAATCCACACCCTCAAAAGCCCCAAATTCAGTATTACAGATCTGAATATGACATAAGACCATGACAAACATATTAAAGATACCAGCCTTCTGACAAGTACGTTCCTGTACAAATACTCTGTACTTGGTTTGGGCTACTTTTACACAAATTACTGCATATATGCTAAATTAGATGGATTCGATCAGCCTGTGGCAAAGCCGAGGTGTTATGGAAGCCCAGGTTGCGTCGAGAGCAGCGCTCAACTCATCTGCATTGTTGGGTCGTGTCTTATTTTACCCCTAACAAGAGCATATACATTTTCTATGGGGTTCAAGTCAGGCAACTTTGCTGACCAATCACATTAATCCCCTAGTCATTGAACCAGTTATTGGTACCTTTGGTGGGTGTGGGCAGGTGCCAAGTCCTGCAGGAAAATGATATCAGCATCTCCATAAAGCTTGTCAGAAGGAAGCATGAAGTTCTCTACAAGGCCCTGGTTGACAGCTAAGTTGATTCTGGACTTGAACACAGTGAACCAACAACAAAAGATGACTTGGCTCTCCATATGTTACCAATTTAGATTCTGTGCCTCGCAACTCTGGGACCTTGATTGCCAAATTAAATAAAAAAATACTTTCATCTGAGATACTGAATGTGCCTATCATGAGCTGTGTAAGCAATAAACAAACAAATGTGACTGTGTAATCCACATTAGTTTCACTTTGTCAGTTATTTAACCTTTGCACAATATTTGAAAAGGTATTGAGACTTGTAGAAACACACATCTAGACGGCACATGTCTACTTTTTTATTTGTATTGTTACAAACAACTCATTAAGAAAACAAACAGCAAAACCTGAAAGACAAAAAAAACTGCACATTAGATTATCATAGCATAGACCACACAAGGCAAGTTATCAACTTTTGTTATTCCCATTTAGTCAATTTTACCTGTTTATGCCTTCTCAGCCGGTACTACTACTACTTCCTCATCTCCTCCCTTGGTGTTACGCGTGTAGATCAGCTGTGCTCTGTGTTTGGACACCAGTTTGATCATGCCTTGAAAGAAAAGTGAACCGTTAAGCATGCAAGACATTATGTCCGTATTATAGATTTGTATTTCCCAAGAGAGACGTTACACATTGATGTAAAACCGAATTTACATTTTTCTTGTCACCTTGACATCTATCACTGAGCAATTAAGCACAAACGAGTGATATGGTTTAAGAGTTCATCAAAAATATATAATGCAGTTGAACTTGACTATTTATAAATCAGCCATAGGAGGGATTAGCTAACAACACACTACAATTAAATAATCACCATATCCTAGTCATGCAAAGTTCAAAACAATAAAGTCACCAAGGCACTACAGATAAAAAGATGAGTTTGCATGCACATCAATACAATCTTAAATTCTATCATTAAAATGCAGTCAGTGACTGAGTAAGTATACCATGTACAGTAAAATGTGCCGTTACAATAATCTGGACCAATGCCTCAAAACACCTAGCACATTTCTGCAATATCCACAATAGAACTAATACAGCTTTTCAAAGACACTCAAGTAGATTCATCAGAAATGCCTACCTCACATGTAAATTCACACTACATTATTTGTTAAATTTTTCACAACATGCTACTAAAGCAGAAGTGAATTTCTTTAAAATCCTAAATTATACGAGGGAACGGTGTTATGGTCATGTTTAGCCAACTGGCCTGCACTGTTCAGAGGGGCAGGTGCTTTATCTCTGGTATGGCTATTCCTGTGTAGATACATATCTTTCAAGAAGTTATTGGAAATTAGCGTGGAGGGTGTAAGTAAATAAAGTTAATGTGTTAGTGTGGTTATAGCCTAAGGGAAAGTAAATGCCTTGCAAAACAAATTTCAGTTATATGAAAAAATCTGAACAAGGACTGTGCAATATGACCAACATTCCTGATAGAGGTAATGTTACATCTCAAGGATGAATATCACGATATAGCACACGTTCTGTAAATGAAAAATAACCATCCTTAGGCTATGTCCCGAACATGATATGCATGCATTTTCAGGTAGCCTAGCTAGGGTTTTGTTTATTTTACAGCAGTGGTATTGATGCACCGTGCAAAATGTATAACCTATAGGCTGGCAGGTTAAACAATCTATCCAGAGACTCAGTATGAAGCCGCCTTAGTTTTTTTGATTACAAGCCATGCTACTCTTCTTCACTGCGGACAGGGCTCATGCACACACCAAGCTCAGCTAGTTGAGACAGCAGTGGAGAGTTGACCAAAACTATCCTTAGTATCCCACTGCAAGTGCACTAAAAGCTTAGCCAATATAAAGTCAAGTATAATTTACTGACGTCACCCGGACATCTAAATGACAAATTACTGCAGTATGAGTGACTTTCATCACAATATAAACGATAAAGCATGTCAAACTTTTTTTCTATCATACAATGTATCGCACAGCGATTAAACTGATCAAGAGACCAGTCCCTTCCAAAGCATTAGGGTACTCCATCAGACCCCCCCTCCGATCCTGTACAAATTGGCTGCACCAATGTTTCCATTTACAGTTTGATGACTGTAGAAACAAGACTCCACCTTCAACCTGAATTGCCGTTTAGACCACAGGTCACCTTTGGAAAGAAGTTCCTGGAGAGCGTTTCTGGCCAGAGAGCCACGAATCTTCAGTCTCTCAGACACAACGGCAGGTGTGATGAGCTTGTAGTTGGGGACTTCTTTGTACAGCTTTTCGTAGGTTGCCTTATCGAAGAGGACCAGGTTATTGAGCTTATCCCTGACCTTTCCCTTGGACCACTTCTGCTCAGAGAAACGAGAAGATACGATTTCAGTAGTTGACTCGGTGGAATATAAAATGTATTGTTACGTTTTTATTTGTAACGTTTTAACTATATTGTAAAATTATATAAATCTTTGTAGATTACTGGTACGTTCTTTTGTCTTATGTCTGAAGAGTTAGTTTTATTGTCAATATTATTGGCCTGTCAATCAGAAACATACCTTCTTTTTGGCTTTGCCTCCAGACTTGTTAACTGGGTCTTTGTCTTTTTTGGACTTCCCAGAGTCCTTCTTCTTGTCTTGCTTGGGAGGCTATCAGGATGACATTCAAAAAACATAGCCCGTTTGAGTAACTCACGTCATACCCAGGTCATAGAGAAAACGTATGCATTTTACAATGAAAGGGAGACAACGAATTGACTACATATCGTACATTTGATTGTTTAAATCTGACTAAACAGCGAAAATCGAGGCCTACGCTGCATTGTCATTGCAGTTACATTAACATGCATTTTCGGCATCTAAAAATAAATGTGCAGACTAAAACCTAAAAAAATGAGACAGGCAATACATCTGTTGTCACACGTTACACGACTATGTGAATGTTAACGTTGACAACGTAATGGAAGTAAGCAAGCATCAAGCATGAAAAAAGCATGGTGAACGCAGCATGCTAGCTAGCTACCGTAGCTACTACAATAACCACAATTGCTTAATCAGCGTCCATTCGACAGTGTATTTTAATGTTAGCCATATTGGACATTCAGAACAATGATAATCTTTGTTGAACACAGCACTGTGTGGGGTTTTAATGTTTTAATGTATTAAAGAACAGCGATGGTTATCATCCTCACCATGTTTCCTCGTCAAGATGTCGGAGCGAAAGGAAGCATGCCCTTTCGCAAGCGCCTTAGAAACCCCGTACATACGGATGTGTTCACATTGAATTATGGGTATTTGTGTTTGTTAAGCTTTAGTAGTTAACTGCATATTTTTGAACCTAATAACAATACATCGCATAAAGTTAATTTATAGTAATGATTTAACAAATAATTCATGCATAAATTCCCTTTATGCAAGAGTGCAGAGGCTTTTGTCTTTTTTCAGCATGAATGTGTTATTGTCACGTCACGTGACACGTGTCAGCTGGTCATTGCACTGAGAGATGGCGATCTTTAGTGTGTATGTAGTAAATAAGGCTGGAGGTTTAATTTACCAATTTGACAATATTGTCCCAAGAGCAGAGGCAGAGAAAACGTTCAGCTATCCATTAGACTTGGTGCTCAAGATTCACGATGAAAAGGTTGTTGTGTCATTTGGTCAACGCGATGGAATCCGAGGTAAGACAACCATATGCGGTGTCTGAGCCAAAATGAATAGGCTTTCTTCGTTTTCTTTGGCCTTTTGAATTAATATTCCATGAGCTTACTTTCTCACAATTAACATTTGTTATTTAAATAGGCTAATTTTGTGTTAAGTACATATTCAGAAATCTCAAGATGTTTGCTACCATAGTTGGTTTTCAGAGGCCTCATTGAGTGATTGGTAGAATTTGCTGCACTTTTTTAAACACTTTTTTAAAATGTTTTTTTATTCTAGTCAACTATTAGTTATTTAAAAAATCTGATTTAGTTTCTTATTTTTAATTTTCAATTCAACTTTGCCTAAATCTTTGTATATCAGTGAATTGCCACTCACTTAGCTGCCTTGCATTTCATAGACACATTCTGAGACAGTTTTCATTGGAATTATTTAGATATGTAGCCTTTTTATTAATATTGTGCTCAAGGTTGACTGATGTTTTGCTTTATTTCTAGTGGGACATGCAGTGTTGTCAATCAATGGAGTTGATGTAGTTGGCAAAAACACTGCAGATGGTAAGGACACCATTGAATATTTGAAAGATCCTTCAAATTATCCAGTATCCATTCGGTTTGGACGGGCTCGCCTAAGTTCTAACGAAAAGCTGATGCTTGCATCAATGTTTCATTCGTAAGTACTTTATATGTTTCGTAGATTATAACCTGCAGTTCTAACATTAACAATATCAATATATAATTTACTTTACACCAAATTATCTCTGTGTATTCCCAGATTGTTCGCTATAGGTTCACAGTTGTCCCCTGAAGTCGGCAGTTCAGGGATTGAGATGCTAGAAACTGATGTTTTCAAACTACATTGCTTCCAGACACTAACTGGTTAGTGGTATGACTATGGGCTATCTAGACAAGCAAATGTGCATGGGTTCTGAAAAACATTATTACATGAAATTTGCCCCAAAGGCAATATTTAATTTCACATAGTATCCATACAAATTTGCATATAGTTTAGCTTTAAACTGACGCCTGTCTCTTACTGTTGTTTTAGGGATCAAATTTATAGTGCTGGCAGATCCCCGACAGTCTGGGATTGATACACTTCTGAAGAAGATTTATGAAATCTATTCAGACTTTGCTCTTAAGAACCCCTTCTATTCTCTGGAGATGCCTATCAGGTAACTTTTGACACCCTTTATTGTTCACAAAGGAACATTGGATTTAGGCGTCCAGTGTTGCTGGTCTCAATACAATAAGGCAAAAATGTAGGAAGATGGGGACAGAGAAAAAAGCAGACCTCAATATTCATTCATGCAGTGATATTGCACAAACCTCACTACCATTTACTTGACCTAAATACATTTTTACTGATTGATATTGTAACCTATTTACATACATTATATCGATCAATATTTTTCAAGTTTACTTGCGCTTCATAAATTGGATATAATTATGTTTTTACATAGTTTAATGTTTTATACAATGTCCATTGAGAGCAATGAAATATTAAAGACTTAATCCTTGTTTGTGCATGCATGGCCAATATAGTTGATTCAGAT
>JAODVN010000005.1:1678180-1691928 GCA_025434125.1 Chologaster cornuta
TGTTAAAATGACATTCAGGAGAGAGATGTAGTGTGGTAAGACCTTTTACATCAATATTTAGGTTTAAAATCTGACAAATGAGTCTCCCTCCACTGTCAATTGAGCTGTAGGTGAGCAGGTTAAACTTCTCTGGACAAAACGTCACCGACAGGTGGGTCAGTTCTCGCATTCACAAAACCCCTAGCCTTTTCTATATCTCACTCACTCATTCACTCACATTTAAACATGGCAAAGGATTTTTCCCTGAATTTAGGGCATTTTTATAGAGTCAAAAGAAAAAAAAGAATCCATGTGATATCTCTGTGTTTGGTCTTGGATGTGAATTAAGCATGTATGAGTGGTATCATAATGGTTTGGATTGTATTTAATATTTGTTGGAAGTCAGAATGTCTGGTAAAACGCTTAAATACTGTTGCTTAGCAGCCTTGTCTGGTCTGGATCCTCAACCAAGTCCGAGGGGCCAAGGTGGGATGAGAGATGAACCATCTGGGCTGCCTCAGATAGCCGTCTGCCAGAAACACCATATAGGCCAGACTCTGGCTAAAGTCAGTGTGCCTACTATGTGTAGGCTACAATGCGAGTCATATTTACAGAAAGTTGAGCTACATTCTGTTGCATGTTTAATATAACACTGCTTTTCTTTACTATACTAGGTTAGATGGGTATTGCACAATTGTACGCCCTTGAAAAGCATAGACAACTTTTGCCATGCTGACAGTTAAAGTAGGACACCAGAGGTCTACTGTACTGTATATTGATGGTGTCTTCGTCTTTTGTTTAGCCTGCTGCCAAACAGCTGTGCTGTTGAGGGCAGCAGGCCATGGCCCTGTATGTTTTCTATCTACAGTGGAATTTATATGAGCCTGGGGTTACAAGCACATGAATGGGCCTCAGTGTACCGGTTCTGCTTTGACGTCACCCCATCAGTGCGCAAGGGACACGCTTGTTTAACACAACTATAGAATTTCCCATCATGCATTTCAAAGGGTGCCAAGAAACATTTTTTGAAGCGTCATGCTATGGTGATTTGTAAAAATGGGGTTTTTCGTGTTGCTTAATAAGGAACTATATAAATTGGGGTGTGACCCAGAAGTGCTACAAATAAAGGGTGTATAAACAGGGAAATGTCAATAGGTAAAATTGCACTTTAATTGGTTAATTTGCTTACATTAGCCAAGTCAACAATACAGATAACTGTGATAATTAAGCAGTCAAGTTCTTTTAACTCCCATGTTATTTAGTCTATTAAATCATCCATATAAACGTAATACCTCTCATAGGTAGCAACAAGGGTCAATTATTACTGTATTTTCTGTTAGAGCATTACATATATGGATCAATCTAGAGGCTTGCATAATGTGTGGATGTTTGTGGGTGAGATCCCTTTGTGTACATGACTATTGGGCTCATTTGTGTAAGATATTGGTGTTATTCTATGTGGTTTCTTTACAAGTACTTTAGATTCATCTTTTTTGATTACTTGGTGTACAATAAATTCATATGTGCACAATGTAAAATACAAAGAAATTCAATATTTGGACAGAATGTAAATGATGACACAACACTCAGATTATTAGATCTTTGTTCACATATATTTTATATAACATTATGAATAACATTTTAGAAATAGAAGCTACGGTTTATAAAACTTTCCAGCAGAAATCATTGATGGGCCAGCATCAGCCTTTTTTTTTCATCTAGTAGACAGGTCTATGTTCTATATATATATACATATATATATATATATATATAAAATAAAGAGAAAAACAAAAACAGGCTACATTTTTTTGCCCTGCGCTACATTTTCTTTTCAATTCCCATGAAAGCACCAACTGTCTGCATCACTTGTCTTTTATAAAATATAAATTACTGAAAAATATTCAAATGTTTGTGAACTAAATACATTAAAAATGACCCTATTAACAAAAATACAAATACTATAAAATATACAAAAAAAATACAAAAAAAAAACACCTGGGAAAAAGTTTCTTATTTAATCCATTTTTAGATATGCATGTCACAATGTATTATGATGTGTATATTTACCCACGTAGGATTTACTAGTAAGACCTGTGCAATAAACAGTTGAATTATATTTCAATACTATTCCTGGTAGTTTAACAAATCATTATTCCAAATATCTCTCACTAGTATTAACTTTAGAATGTTTTGCGTTCATTACAGTATGCCGACGGTAGGCTAATTAACATTCTGAGCTCATAAAATTTGAAATAAATGTGTCATTGTTGAAACATGTTTGGATATATTTTGTTTTGCACTAGCATAAAACATCTTTGACATACATTAGAAAATTAACGCTAACATAACAGTGTTTAAAATCTTAGAATTTCAATATGCATATGGTGCTACATACAATGAGTCATCTGTTACAGGTCATTCAGTTCTCTATACACGCTGACAAGGTACAGCATGGGTAACGGTTTGGATGTCAACGCAGTACGCACACCTATTCTGTTGCCAACTTAACACAAACAATGAAAATGGAAATATAGACCAAGAAAAACATTTAGTCCCATATACATGTGTTCTGACAACATAAGATGAGTGCCATGCAATTCACAAATGTTAGATAACTGTGACCCGGCCTTCTCATTGTGAGAGATGCCATAGACGAAGAACTCACATAAAATTTGGTTATTATTCCGGCTTCATCCCTTGCTTATTTCTTCAAATTGGATTTGGACATACGATCTGTACTGTACATTCACCCACTGTAAACAATAACATTTGTACACGAATATGGTATTTCTTGACTTTGGCTTTTCCCATAAGGCCAGTGCTTCAAACTATTCCCACTGAAGAATGGATGCTTAAATTCTGCTTAAAATGTGAACAGTTAGTACACGTCTCTGTCCAATTCCCTCCTTATTTAAAATGTCAATTTATTTATCCATCTGTTGCTCTCTCACGCTATTAAATTACTATTGAGAGATACATAAACAGGAAGAATACTCAAATTCACACCAAGACTTTAATTTCCTCATTACATGCAGTGACGAGGGTTCATTTGGGTATGGATATGCAATGTATATACCTGTAAAGGAAAGGCAGATATCTACCATTGGTCCTATATTATGTCTTTAAGTGAATGCTGTAACCATAACTGGTAGCACTGGCAAGTTCAACACTCTACAACACAACCCACATTACAGTTTTCAAACATAAGCCATAACACCTGCAAGTGCATCATTTCTGTTACAGATCTCTATCAGCTTCTGTCAAACATTTGCCGGCAGCCCTATATTTTCCTTAACCTTTTAATAGAGATTCCCTTCCTCTACAAACTCATCTTTTATATTCCTGCATTCTAAACTGTACCTAAACATTGCTGTTACCTTCTTCCAGCTAAAGATAATGACTATAAAACACCTTTAATTGGGCGTTTAGTAATAGTTACAGTTTCGATTGTCTACCTGTTGAACTTGAGCAACAAATACTGTAGGTACAGTACAACACTATTAGAACTTCATAGTGGTATATGTGCTTACTGACAAAATTACTTCACTGACATGCCTGACATCGCATAGCTGAATACTCGGGATTAACTAGATTGTCTGAAGTTGCTAATATTTGTGGCATCAATTCACATTTGAGTAATTATCTTTCTCAATTGGTGTGTCAAATACGGTTGCAACGGTTAAACCAGACGTTTCAAAACTAACTGCTACTTTCAGTCGTCGGTCTCTCAGACACTCTGGGTATGAGTAAATAACAGATCTTCAGTCCCTACCTCTAGTGCACACCTCAGGAAGGCAGAAAAGGTCAAGTCTGACATTCAGATTAGTTTTGATGCACTATTACCTTTATTGAAAAGAACATTAAAACAGTTAAACTGTCCAGAGTACGCCTGATTGGTATACATTGGGAGCTCTCAATAATACCATTGTAATACTGGCACAAACGTTGCTTATACAATACATAAAGAACACTTTTTTGGTCCAAGCTGAGAACTCTAACCTTGCCTATTGTGTGCAGTGAGGCAGAGAAACAGTAAGCATGTCAATTTGAATTGATTTCCTCCTTTAATTTGGGCATAGCAGAAACGTTACACTGTACAACCAACCATAAAAACTCTCTCCTTTCTCAGTGTTCTCTGCCTACTGCTATCCCAATGTTGTCTTCTTGTGCTACCTGGGCAGAATGGAATCTCTACTCTTATTATAAAGACTTCCATTATCACCAGCTGCAAAGTAAATACCTGTACTGTATATAAAACACACACGCACACAGACGCACACACACACACACACAGGCATACTGTATCTCCAAGTATGGATTTGCACTTTTGGCATGTGCTTCTGTCTAAACATTGTCTGTCGGCGTGAGTTCGGAAATGACCAAGACCACAGATAGTCATTAAAAAAATGTTTTGGTCCCCCACCCAACCCACTACCCCCCAACAAAAGAAATAGTTACCCACTCTACCAGACAGTTAAGACCACTTTCACGAGCCCCTACTCCCTGCAGCGCTGTAACTCTCCACTTCTCTTCGTTCCTCCTCCTCTTCCTCTGTGCTTTCACTCATCCGTATCGGGCTTAACGTCCAACATGGCGTGCAGCTCCTCAGGGGTGTAACCCAGCAGGCTTTTTAAGTCACAGACAAAGCGGTAGACGTATCGCTTTCCCGACGTCTTATGGATGATGTTCTTGTCATAATAGTAACGCAGGCCACGGCTGAGCTTCTCGTAGTTCATTTTGGGCTTGTTTTTCCTCTTGCCCCATTTACGAGCTACCTGTGAAAATTCATACACAGTTTCATAAACACCTAAAAGAAATGATATGGTGTTTTGGCCTATACAAAAATGTTTTTATTGCAATTATTTCGTGCCTCTCGAGAACGCTTCAGTTTCACTTGGCGGGAATCAGTCTGGAGCGCTTGGAAATCGAGGTGATGCAGGTCGGTAAACATAACCTAAACGTGTGTTGCCAGTCAGCGTCATAGTTTAGCTACAGCCGTGGTTAAGGTGTGATGTAGGCGAAGGTGTTTACGCTCTTTCCCCAACTTCTCAAATCGAAGAGTGGGTGACAACAGACTGCTGTTTTACAGGCTCGTCCAATCACATGCAAAGTTGTTCTTTTTTTTGTCAGCCCTTTGGAAACCGTTTTAATGTTCGGCTCACAAGATATGTGTGTGTAAGGTTAACCAAGTACTTTTGATTTAGACATATTATGTTGTGATCTCTTACCTCATCTGGGTCAGAAAGCTTAAATTCCCAACCATCGCCTGTCCAGCTGATAAATGACTGACAGGACTTGTCAGTCAGGAGTTCCAGGAGGAACTGCCACAGCTGAATGGGACCGCTGCCTGTTGAACAGATTGGAGAAGTTGAGGACATAGTAACTTACAAACAACTGTATTGATAATATATTATTTCGTTAATTGTGGAAACCAGGTTCTTTCTTAAAACTGTTAAACATAAACATGTTGCTGGCTTGTAAGCCGACTGCAGGTAATAAATGGTAAATAAAAAAACAATTACATTGAATATGTAACACACTGAGATACAAGGAAATCTTATTTTGGATACAACTGAAATACAGCAAAGGAACAAAATGTCCCCCTCAAATACAAGGGTCTCATTCATCCCTGTATTGCCTTGTCTGTTAGTTGCTATGTGCAGAGTTGTATGAGTTCCATACCAATTACATCACTACTTTAAATAGGACGCCTTCGGAGATGACTTGAATATTTGTCTGTGCACCTCAGTACCCTCAAATCCCTTTGCATGCTTTTTTACAAAGAAGAACCCCAAGAAGCAAGAGTAGAAGATACAGTATGTACCCCATTTGGGAGAGCATTGTTTTGGAATGTATTGCATTTTAGGATAAATATTTGTCTTGACAACTGTATGGCTTTTCTAGATTTCTCAGAACTAAACCTTAAACATAGCACACCTCTTTAAGAGTGCATAAAGTTTTAGTGGAAAAAATTAAGAGAAATGAAAGCAAAGAGGGAAAGAAGAGTTAAGTTTGCCTCTGCACTAGTTTACATGTGGTTCACATCTTGTGGGTTTCAGTACAGACGCAAACCCACTACGTTAAGTGTGCGTGTACTTATAACACCTGCCTTGTCACAAATGTGGAGCTAAACAAAAGCCATCGTGCTGAAATACCCTAGAAAAGGTAGCACGTCCTTACTTCATAAACAAAAGCTCTAAGAAGAAAAACGTATGTGAATTCTTATATTTTACAGAATACTGTTTATGTGGAGATCCTCACAGCAATCTCAGCCTCAGTGTCAATAAAAAGATAAGTATGCTACTATAACGTTAGGCCCCCTTCAAAGGGGATATAAACCACAATTTACCAGCCCCTCTAGCTCTCCCGGCCAAATGCAGGCGACACCTCTACATTCAAAGTTTCTACAAATACAGCAGGCCTATGTCGCTCTAAGCACAATGGGCCTCTTTGAATAAGCTGTGTGGCAGAAAGCAGATTTTAAAGCGGGAGGTATATGTGGTAGTGGGATTTTTTTCTGCATACATTATTGATATTTATATGAAACAAGCAACAGATTTCTTCTTCTCAGTCCTTTTCCTATTGTGTTATCGGATCAAGAAAGCATGTAGACCTACTATACAGGGAAAATGCATTACTATGCATTAGGCTGAAGCACTTTTAAGCCTCGAGGGCCACTGTGCTCACTCATTTTAGCCCGCTATCTGATGCATATCACTGGGCTAGCATATGTCCAGTCAATGTCCAGAACTCACATGTATTAGTATTGGTCAGGCTACAGCTGTGCTGCTCTACCAATTTTGTATGGATATTTCTGCTATTGATTGTTTCCATCAAATTGTGTTTAACGAGTATTTATATGCAATGTGATTTACTTTAATCTGATCAAGTTAGTTTTTCTAGCATGACTGTGTTAATGGCGGCAGAGTACTGTAGCCTAATAAATTCACTTCCGCTTTTAAAATGGTAACCTTGCAGATCAGATTAGTCTAGTTATTCTAATTATTCCAATTAAACCTCTGCACCATGAGGAATGCATTCTTAGTCTAGCACTGATAGCACTGTGGCTTAATATCCTGAAGGGCCTGGGTTCAGTCCTCCCGGTCTTTCTGTGTTCAGTTTCTGTTCTCCCGGTGTCTGCGTGGGTTCTCTCCAGGTGCTCCGGTTTCCCCCACTATATAAGAACATTAGGTTCACTCTCCAGCCAGGGCCATAAGACTAGTGGCACTGGCTCAAATCTGGAGTTGGTTCCCGGGTGCTGCACAGCAACTGCCCACTGCTCCCGTGAGGGTTGGGTTAAATGCATAGGATGAATTTTGCTACATGTATGTATGTATGTGTGACAATAAACGCACATTCACCTTTAGTGACAGAAAAAACACTGAGATTTCCCTTCTCCCATGTTAACCAACGTTTAACCTTGTGACAGCAATTTGACTGAGATTTTCCCAATTCCCAAGAGAAGTCCTCGTTAAGAAGTTACCATGCACAAGCTACAGTTTTAGTTTTAAATAGACGAGGCAATTTCTAAAACTATGACTAACCATTGGCAGGCATTTTCGTTTCTGTTCAAGTAGGATCTTTAAAAAGTCACAGTTGTTGCAAACCCTGCCAATGTCAGAGCTTTTAACAAGGTAAAATGTCAAAATAGTAAGAAACTGTAGGTGTATTTATTTTTCTTTTAACCCACACGTATGTACGCGCACAGACACACACCTAAAAATAGCTTGCGTGTTTGTTGACGCAGACTATAGAAAGTCTTCACATCTTCCTGAACACTGGGAACATATCTTAACAAGCTCTTTGAGCAAGCGCAGGAAGAAATAGGCCCAGCCAGATTAGGAGATAACTACGCTGGTGCTTTCTGCAGGGGTAGGCAGAATTTCTGCACTGCACCAGAGTTGCTAAGACAACCTGGAAAATATAGGTTGAGATGCGGGCTAGAGATAATGCGGAGTAAGACACAAGATCAAGACCAAACAAACGGGGAGAGAACAGAAGCTGTACGTGTACAACCCATTTCCTGTACTGAGCACAACCTGCAACCTTTGCGTAAAAAGGTGTTCATTTTTGAAAGGCCTAGCGCGTTGGGACACCCCCACAGCAGATGCCTTTGTAAAGAATGGATGATACGATTGTAGTGTGTTCTCTAAAACTCGTCTTTGTCCCCTTCTTCAGCTCACATTCGAATTGCATGTGTCAAATCTTCGTTAAAAGATGTAAATATATTTCTGTTACTAGGCAGAACTGTATATTTTTGTGGAAATAAAGAAGGGTCTGTTCCTATATAGTCGGATAGTAAATGTCATCGTCTCCTCAAGCCACACACACAGAATGAAGAATAGATAGCCCATGCAGGTGAGCAGGTGGGCTAACCTGTGTAGCCTGCTAGGGCAGCGGCAGGGATGACGGGCTTGTCCTTGCTGTGGTCCGACCGCTCCCTCACATAGTCCTTGAACGTGCCCTTGGGCTTGTGAGTGTGCAGGCCACCGGGGTAGTCCTCCGAGTCGAAGCTGTCGTAGGAGGGAACCCGCTGCAGGCTGCTGAATGAAGACTGGCTGCTCCATGACTGGGTCAGCCGATCACAGCTCTCAAAGCTCTCGATGCTCTCGAAGGAGTCCTGGCCACCAAGTTTACCTAGGAGGGGGTAGGGGATGGAGAAAGAGAGAGGAAGACAGATGTGCGAAGAGAGATTGAAAAATAAGGCAAAATATTGCTACTGCAGAATCAAATCAAAGAGTTAGTATACATAATATATGGATATTTCTCAGCATATATATATATATAAATATATATATATAAAAAATAAACTAAATGATATAATCTAATTGTTGTTATGTGTTTGTGTTCTCTCCATTATGTGTTTGTTAATATTAATATCACTTATTTTCCAGTACTACAGGAATACAATTGCAATACATATAACACGTGGTCCTGCGTTGTACAACATTATTTAGTTATTATGTATTATTTAAACATTTGCCTTTGCCAATACAGGTCCAATTTGGATATGTCTCTAAACGTAAGATGATCATACAAGCTTTATCACAATGTTTGGCCTTGTCAAGATAAGACATCTTCAATTGAAAGCCATTAAAGACTGGCAGATAACAGTCTCAGTTGATGTTGAAATTGTCGTTTTCCAAAATGAAAGCCACATGTTTGTATCTGCAGTGCCACAAAACGTTTCCCACGTTAGGAAAGCACAACAACATGTCAAAAACACTGGACTTCATGATGCATGAAGACTTGACATCATACCTTGCAGGCAAATGATTAACGCCGCTGGAAGGAGGCCTGCAAAATGTACTGTAACTCCACTATGCTGTAGCTGCAATTCATGTACACAGCTGGGGGATTGTGAGGAGAAACTGAGCTACAACAGTTTAACTACAGTAATGCATGCGAGGAAGCCTGCTAACTCCCATCTAAACTGGCAGCGTGCGTTTGGTTAAGCAAACAGACGTTTCATGAGAAGAGGCCCGTGGTGTTTCTTTGGCTTGACACCTCTATGTCCTTACCGAGAACCTCAACTTTGAGGAGGAGGAAAAAGAGGCTGAGAAATAAAGAAGAAGCCTGTTTTACATAGCAGCCAAAGAGATAGACGGCAAGAACAGAATGCGCTGTGGGTTTGTTGGTGTTTCACTCTGACAAAAACAATAGTGTTCTCTTCTTTCCCTAACCCAGCTCGAGTGTATAAGGCATGCTTGCATTAACCACAAGGCAACCATAAGGCCCGACCTTCTTAACACGCACGGCAAGATTTTGCTACCATCGGCACAAACACGCAACACGCACAGTGACACAATGTCGCAAGCATACGGGCAAGCATGCGAGCGCAGACAAAAATCAGTTTGAGACGGCATATGTCAAACACTCATGACGCAAATAGGCGCACCGATTGAACCAAAAGACTCATTGTACAAAGCAAAGTCTTTGCGCTCTGACGTCGACTGAGACACGGACCTTGAAACGAGTCTCTCGTCGTGCTGTGCGCATGGACGCTCACCTCGGCTGATGCGTCCCACGCACATGTTGTCGGGGGACACCACCTCTTGCTTGACAGAGAAGTATTCCCCTGGCAGGGATGTGATGGGAGCGTCGCGCAGGATGACGTTAGGATAATCGCTCTCGTATTTGAGCGTCATCAGGTCCTCCGAGCTAATGGGGTGGAGGGTCTGGTAGGACTCTGTGATGAAGCCGGGCTCTGAGTATTCAGATGGAGGAACACATTGAGCATGCTCAGCACCATAGCCTGAAGAAACACAAATAAGTTAAATAAGTGTAGTGAGGAACTGAAAAAAATCTAAATGTTCCTCCAGCAATAACTTCATTAAATAATCAGCACTAAAAGCATTCTGATGATTAAGGTGGAGATAAATATAATATCAAATATTAGTGTTTTCATATAATTATATAAAGATAATCAAAAATGCTGTATATACACAGTAGCTGCATGTTGCTATACATGTGCATAGAATGTACAGTATGTACTTACTGACTAAATAATCTGAGGTATAACGAGATTCCTGGAAGTTGGAGGTCAGTCCGTTGACAGGGAAATGCTTTGTGTCTTCTTCATGAAATATAGATATGAATGAGCATCAATGACCTCATCATTGATTCCATGTATCATGTAACTGCATCCACAAGTATAAAAAATGAATGAGCTCAAATGTGTCTTCATTTTGGCTCTCGTTACCATGCCGAATGGCTAACAGCGTTTCACATTGGGTGCAATTTAACATAACAGGACACCATTTCTATTATTTCTCACACACTATCCTAGTAGGGCATTTGACCGCAGCAGAAATATGTGGACATATGTGCATGTGTTGAGTTCAGCCCTGTGCGATCGCACCTTTCTGAAGCATCTCTAAATGTTCCCAGAGAATGTCGCCCACGAAGTCCGGTGCTAGGTCAAGGAAACGCTCCTTCCCCAGCTCACACAGACTGGCGCCGTTCATGGAGAACTTGTGGAAGTCCACATTCTTCAAACTGAACTCATTCACTGTCCAACCTAGCCACTCCACCACATGAATTTCTGTCCAGTGTCTGGGGTCTGAAGAGGATCACAATATGTGAATGTTATCAAATATAGCTGCACAGTTTTACAGTGACATAAACCTGCCATTGGTCACAGTATATTTTGTTAGTTTAATTAAGTAAACATATTTTGTATGATATATTAATGTATACTATATTCTAGTACACATACAGTATAATACATTTAATTTAGTGCCAGGCAGAGACACTATTGAAAATATCAGTTCAAATTATATAAGTCATGACAAATGATATGTTGTAGAGGCTGAAGTCTGCAAATTACTATACAAATCCAGCTGTATGGCAGCACAATACTGACTGATTAGACAGTTAGACATTAATGTAATAATTATTTTCTATATGGGTGTATCCTTTAAAAAGATGTTACTGTGACGTGTGAAACATCAATGTCATCGTTTTACTGGGTTTTATACATCTTTCACACTTATGTTAAGGTTTTGGTTTACATACACAGTTTCCTGACCAGTTTAAATGCTACAGAAGGAATTAGCAAATTCACATGGCATGTGAACAACATCATGATGGGGAACCCTGTAGTGAGTGCTTTTTTATTTCCAAGTACCTGGGGAGGGGGGATCAGTTCTCTATTAAGAAATGCACTCAATGATTATCATACTGTCTCAAGTTTACATTCTTTTAACCAGGAAGTCTGTCTGGACTTGAAATGTGTAGAATATAAGGCTACCTTATTTTAAAATACTGGGTGTGTCCACGTGTTTTGTCTAATGGATGGCTTTACATGATAGAAAATTTTAATCGGAATAAAAAATATCTTAAACATCTCAAAAGTGAGGTTAATGTGTATAGATGGGATGTCATATAAAAGTCTTACCTTTGGGAATACCCAGTCGCTGTTGTTCCTTTGTGAAGCCACTAAATGTAGCCTTCAAGGCCTGAGACATCATCTCTTTGCTTCCTGGAGTTAGCAGCGGTACGTCTCCACACTCCAGATCTAAGGATCACAGATAAGAGCCACTATTAGTGTTTTCTAGCCTACTAACACCACTCTGACTAATACTGTACTTACAACATACGCAATAGCTTAATAAAATGTACTGAGAGTAGAAAGAGAGAGATAGTAACCTGTCAGCACATATGGTGCATTCATGTACAACAAATTATATTAATTATAAAACATGTTAATATAATAAAAATAGAATAAGATGTTGTAGTCAACCGGCATCGACAAGTGGGATGGACAATCACATCCTGTCTAGACAGACAGTGTGATATCAGATCTATTTGAAGATTCAGTATGTCTAACTGGAGCAGTCACATGCGTGCACAACGTTCTCCCACAGGAATACACACTCAGTGGTCAATTGGGCTATACAGGAAACAGTGTACGCAAAGCACCTATTAGCATTGAGAAGAGGGTGCCAGTGATTTACTGCAAACGCATGACTCATTTGTATACCTGAGGCTAGCAATTGCATTCTAATTACAAATATGTCATTCCCATTGTTGTACTAGCCTATGAGACGTCACGTCATGTCAGAACAAGGTCTAGAACTCATCCCCCCGCCCCCATCCAACAAATGCACATCCCCAGCCCTACAGGCTAGGAGAGGAGGGTCTAGTGTCTGCCAGTGACACCGTGACCCCCTCCCGGGCCTCCTACCATGCCGGCCCCGCACACAGTGGACCCCACTGTCAGCGGGACCCAGCATGGGGTCAAACACTCCCGGGGCACAGGGTCAAGGGACGAGGTGATGATGTCACCGTGGGTTGTCGGCGGGTGGGTCGCCAGTCAGCGGGTGGGCCGTCTCCGGGGTACCGAAAAACACACTAGCCTCAGTGTTCTTGCCTTACAGCCAGTGGGCACCCAGGGAGAAACAGAGGCTCTTTTGATGAATTTAAACAGTGCCTGATGACTGGCGGTTGATCTAATTAGGCCGACCAGGCGGCTGAAGGGGGAGGGGGGGGTATGAGGGGCAAAGCAGATAAGATGTTGAAGGGAGAAGGCAGGGAACCCCACCCCCAGGCCATTAACACTAGAATAGACTAATGCTAAAGACTGCACAGTCCAGAAGTAAGGCACGTCCATTGAGTACAAAGAAAGGACTATGTACGAGCTAAGACCAGACAGACAGTCCCTTACACCGCACTTTAAAAGTGGCTACGATGATTAGCAAAGGGAGACATAAATCATCTTGCAGTGTCCTGCAATGTGACAATGTGAGATCATCCCTCCGCATCACCTCATTTAGGGTATAATGGCACAGAACAAGCCCCACAGGGAACTCCCTGAAGTAGGCACGTCCCGCATAATGGGGTTGAAACCCTCTGGTGTTTCACACTTCGCTCTCCAGTGACTGCACACTTGCTAATCCCGACCAAACGACGAGCATCTGAAACTCAAGAGACTTGGATTGCAATTGAGGCGGACGAGAAGCTGCCACTGCTGAACACCCACGTGTCCATACAGCCCAATGTACAGTGAGGCGGGCATCACGCAGTTTATGCCCGCTTTCACCCCATGGATGCCACGGCGACCTAGTCTGGATTGTGCGCCAGCTGTCCCAGCCTCCACCCCGTGTGACTAATGTTGGTCTGTCTGGCAGCAACGTTAGATTTTGCTTCTTTGCTAGCTTATTCTGCTTCTCGCCGAGGCTGGAGCCCAAACGCAGGGCAGACTATATTTCTCTGTGATTCAATTAGACCTATAATTCTCTCTCTCTCTCTCTCTACCTCTCTCTCTC
>JAODVN010000005.1:1776745-1791331 GCA_025434125.1 Chologaster cornuta
TGAATCTTCATCTTCAGCCTTCACAACTTTCACAAGAAGCCAAAATGACAAAACGCTGTGGGCCACTGCAGTATTTAACGTATTATGTACAGGAGAGGCATAACACAGGACACACATTACAAAGAACAAGACACTTAAGTACAGGCTATACACACAAGGCTATACACATTTCTAGCCACAGGACAAGACAGAATACACTAGCCACCTACTGGCATGGTCATACAAATGAATCAAGACAACATATCTTTGTGGGCAAGTCAAGACGCCACGGGACACATGCCACCCCCTGGTACTATACTGGTACATATACAAAAGGACATGGGCTAGATTACACAGCTCAGGAGGAGACAAAATGACATTAGTTTTGCTCCAAAGTTGTTATTCCCTAGAGTCCAGCACTGTTCGCAGTGTGCTACTTGCTCAGTATCCTCCGTTGTTCATCCTCTCCATAAGTGGCTTCTGGTTCCCATTGTATTACGAGGCATAATTAGGTTTATTAAAGGTTAGGCGAGGAAGAGAGAGGGTCCAGTGAAATACATAGCAATGGTTCTTATCTAATCACATGCAATCAGTCTGCAGAGGAGGCCAGGCTGCAGCTGACATTAGCCCAGCTCTTTAGCCCTTTCGATAGAAGGGGGCAGATGCTCTCCTTAGGCAGAGGTCCAGAGTAGGCTTGCCTCCCTGAAATATGCTTTAGATACATCCCGTCATTGGCTTTACGTGAAAGAGTACGATCATTTATATTTTACTGGACAAGGAATTACATTGAGTTAGATTGATCTTATATTAAAACTAAATCTTGCATTCAAGTATGCAGTATTCTAATATAGTCTGTTCTTCTAATAATCACACTTGAATTATGCCCTCCTCACTCAATGTTTCTTGTTTAGCACACAATGTTGTGTCTAATGTGAACACACCTTGATGCCCCGGATGTAATTTGCTCCAATTAGCTCCATCCCAGGCATGCTGTTAGAATGTGGTGTCACTGCAGCCAGGTATCAATCAGTAAGTGCACCCTTAAGCCAAGCTGGCCTGTGGCATCTTCTTTAGTTTTTTGTTGTCTACCCATGTTCTGATGCTTTACTACACTTCAACAATGCACAATGACAGCATTGGCAGAAGCCTTGGAAACACATGAAAGCAAGCTGCCATAATAAGAAGCAGCAGATACCCCGACACATGAGTGGAGTATATCTCTCGACAAAAAATCAAATAAATTGTACTACTGTTGGAAAGGAGGACACTGATTACAATCTGCAAGGGCGCAAACAGTGTTTCACTGTGGTGAGCTGTTAAATGGCTAATTGTCTGCGATGGCAGGCTGTGTTGCCAGATTTGGAAATACCTGAAAATAGGTGTTTATTATAATAAGAAAAGGTCTCCCCAATAATAGTGAACACACACATGTGTACACAGTGGTTAAATTAACACAATTATTACTTTAGAGCTCCCGAGTGTGTGTCTACCAAAAATGAAAACACATTGTGCGTTTTACAATTCATGGCCTTCTGATCCATGGTCCTACTCCTATGTAGGTTAAGCAATGGTTTATGAAAAATAATCCCTTATGTGTTTACTTAGTGTGCTTGTGTAAGCACTTATTGGATGTAAGTTTGTGTCTATGTAAAGTACTTTCTTTATAAATGGACATTTGGAGATCCTGAGGTTGGCCCCACGTCGCATCACTATAAATGAAAAATGTTTGGAACAAAATGAATGTTGGATGCTACTTAAATTAGGTCAACGTCTGCTTTGTTGACTACAATGAGGAGTGGCTCTCCTCCTTTTTTTTTACTTTAAATACGTCTGTTCACTGAAAGCTGTGAGTTTTTTCAATTCAACCGCAGTACTAGTAGTGGCGCAACGTCATGACTGGCTATGATGTCCAATGATTTTGGCGACCTTAAGACTCACATGTGTGTTTAGGGCTGGTGAGGATGGCAAATGTGCTCTCAGGCCACACTACAGGAACTCTGTCTGATTACTGTCAAGCCTGTAATTGTAGTACTCTACAGGCTAAGATCTTCCTCAATCTAAGGCCCCTGTTTCTCCAATCACTCTGCATTTAAGGCCGTCTCCAGAAAACACAGACAATTAAGGAAAACTATGTGATCTGTTCACTTAACAGTTTCCTCTTTTCGGTATGCCTGCCAGGCTTTTTCTATAATTTCACCTCCAAACCTAAGAATTCTAGATGTGATGGAACTGCTTTGAAGTGGTTTGAGCCTGTTAATTTTTTTATTATTATATTAGCATTCACATATTATTACATTAGCATTCACATCTTTTGAAATAATTGTTCTAATCTATTTCCCCTTTGTGCATTTGTGTGGTTGCTTAATCTGACCTTTACTGTACAGCTGTATAATTATACTTGCATAATACTTAATGGTTTAAGTTAAAAGAATGTGAAAGTTATGAGCAACATCACCTGATTGTTGGGTGGAGGTTGTCTGTCTTGCAAATGTCCTGTGACTATAATTGTATTACAGAGCAACAGCTGTAATGTAATCAACACGCTTCCTGTTTAGAAGTAGTGGACTGCCTGTTAAGTGGGTGGGCAACTCCAGAGGCCTCACATGCCTCTCCCAAAGAATGCCCTCCTTTGTGGTGTGCTCATTCTTCTGCTTCTCATCTGCCTCTTCCTCTCACTCCTCTTCCTACTCAGGTCACGTGAAGACAGACAGTTTTGCTGACAAGAGGCCCCTGCTGGGGGTTTGCAAGAGCACAGGATCCTCTGGGTGAGTCCACAATGAGCTCACTTCCTCCGTCAACTGGGTTTTCTCTGTAGCTTTGTGTGTTCATTGTGACCAAGTCTGGATGTGTAAACTGAAGTATGTTCCAGAGGTACTCACAGACCCGGCGTCACACCAGTCTCAATGCGGCACCATTATTTCTGCTATATAGATCTGGAGTGCACACTATAGCCTACGCATAGCCCAGCTGTTTCAAAGAACAATACAGCATAAAGTAGCACCTAGATGTACAGTATGAACTCTAGGCCTGTCAATACACAGATTCATTATTGCGTCTCATGATAAAAAAATGCACCCGGTCCCACACATATGTGTGTTCTGCTAGTGGGGCTACAGTACATTAATGTTCCCTCATATCTTTGTATTCAGTTTTCCAAATATCCTGGACGTTCTAAAACGAAACAGTGTTTATGAGATGCCTTTGAGATATTTGATGATTTATCGCTGTTTGGGTAGCCTACATTATTCAGTCACGTTAAGCCTGAAACTGCTTCATGTTAATGTCCCTCAAATGGTTTTGAGATGGCCTACAGAAATGTTGTTATAATGTATTGCTGTTGGCTATTTTAATAATGCATTTAGCATTTGAGAACGTCCTAAATAAACGCACCCGTAAAAGCCAAAAAACTACACAACAACCGATTTTGCCAAGGTAGCTACTGGTTAGGCATGCACCAATAGATCGGAAGCAGATTGGAATTTCAGCTCAAAATACAAGATAAGAATGCCTGATATGGAAAACAGATCAATTTTGTCAATTAAATGGATGTCGCGGGCAGGATACAAAGACATTTCTTTCTTTAAATTATCCTGGCAGCTCTTTTTACACAAATGCATTTAATACACTTTAAAAGGGAGGATACCTCTGGTCTGCAGAGCTTAACCTGCCATGGAAATGCAAGGGCTTAATGCCACAATAGGCATTTGCCATTAGGTCTCGTCAGTGGATTGAGTCACATTGAGTGGTGTAAATAATAACAAGGGATTGGGTGCCAACAAGACATTGGCTATTGTTAGTGCCATTGTAGCTGGATATTGGTCTGCTGTACTATCCCAATTTTTGTCACTCATTTGCGGTCATCTGTTGTGTAAAAAGTCCACTGAAAACTGATCGTAGTTTATTTTCCAAACATATAAGCAACGATATTAGATATACAAAGCACCAGATGTTAGTAGTAGCGCACTACACTTAACGGTACTCTGTTACATTTACTTGAGTGATTTGAGTGAAGAAATTGTACCGGTACTTCTAAAAGTAGTTGTAAAAGTAGAATGCAACATACTTTTTACTTGGACTTGAACTTCTTGTACTTTCACTATACTTTTAAATGTGTATCATGAAAAAAATAACTCTGTACTTGAGTAGACTTTTCACTAGATACTTTTTTTTACTTATACTCAAGTAATTCTTTGGATTGACTACTTTTCTACTTGAGTCAATATTACTTAAAGTTAACAATACTTTGACTTAAGTACAGTTTTTGGCTACACTATCCACCTCTGCAAAGCACATACAGTATAAACATTGAAAATAATATTGCCCTTGATAATAATCATGCCTGAAAGCAAGTGTTGTTCAGTATAATTTTGCTAGAAAATACATTGCAGTACTTTGCTATGCTTACTCCGCAAACACTTATTTAGTTACCAGAAACGTTAAAGTTTCACAAAGACTTACCAATTACGACAGAAAAGTTATATGTATTTGGACGTTATAATGCATATTATTACATTCATATAAGAACAGCTTTAGACATAGCCTATATCTGGTGCGATACAGCTATAGGCGAGCCAAGCACTCCCACATATGGCAATCAGTTGTACGGGGGTGTACACATTCGGCACAACATGGTCCAACCTTGCCCACAGTCTGTCAATTTTTACGTAGTTTTTACTCTATTAATCGTTAATCTTATTTAAAAAAAAAGTATATAATAGTTTCATTATAGCAGGGGATATGAAGGAAAATATAACAATATTAATATAATCTTGTGGGCATATATTGGGGAAGGGAGGGGGACAAAAAAGTATTTATTATGCCCTATGCTGCCGACTTCGTTTACTCATAGACTCATAGACTCATAGACTGAATCCATGTTGGTTTTGGAGAAGAGTGTTTCCTCTTAAGGGAAGGTGTGGCACATTTGCTGATATGAAGTAGTCACATTTTAAAACACAATCCACAGTAAACTTGTGTCTGTGACAAATGTTTATATAGGACATGCATACATAAAAATATTGTCTTTGAATGTTTTAACAATAATATTTGTCAGTGAATACAGTATATTACAGCAGTCAGGTTTTTTTTTTTAAAATATTTGCCCAGCTTTGCAACTCACTAGAACCAAAAACCATGGAAGACTGTGCTATGGTACTGACATCTGTGCAGCAGTTTTTTTTTTTTCTGGCAATGAAACTTCTCTTCCAAAACTAAAATACTCCATGAAAACACTCCTGGACACAACACATAAGTAGGTATAGTGTGCTATGTAATTCCTGGTTGTGGGACATGGTGAGTGATGATAGACAACTATAAGAAGAATCATTGTAGACTAGGGTTACATTCTCATATTCCTATCGGTTTAGACCGTTTATGTGCGCTTGATGAGATTTGAGGTGCCATCACAAAAGATGGGCAGAGTGAAACCAGAGACAAAGGTGATGAACAGTCACTTGTGGTGAACCTTCCCTTTTTACTTCACTGCAAGACTATACTAGGCCTACAGTATAGTATTGTAGTTACATCTAGTATTGTGAAAAAATAAAAATCGGCAACATAAATCATTATATAGTCATCCAACTATGGACTTTTCACATGCAGCTAAAGAGACAGCATTAGTGTCTCCGTTGCTTGAAATGAGAACAGAATTCCAGGTATCCCTTGCATTTTCAGTAAGTGCTGACCAGGATAAATCTATTATATTTTAGTTAAAGGAAACCAAGTCAGTGTTGTCATCTAGAGCAACTAATTTAACTGGATACATTTTCTTTGGGAAATGAAACAAGGAAGGCTGTCTGCCAAGACCTTTGAGGGTCACCACCACCTCCTCGATGTTTTCCAGGGACTACTGTCTCCAACAGTGTTGATGTTGCTTCTGCTTTTCCTATGTCCTCAGTGACACAGAGACAGGCAGGACTTAATGGTTTGGCATGGCACCCGGGCTGCTCTCGTCACTAATGCTGAAAACATGTGCCGTGTTGAAACGCAGAAACCTTGACCTCTGGCTGAATGGCAAAGCCTGGTTCTTCCCTCTTTGAGAAGTGTTTGGTAAATAAAACCTCTTTAAAATATGAGGGGGAAAAAGCTTCCGGGTGTTGCAAAGTACTTTCCACTGGGCACATTTGTAAACTTACTAGGGTCCTCACACAATCTTTAGCATATAATCATTTTGAAATAACAGATTTTGTGAACCACCAAAAAGGATGCCGTCTTGACACTTAAATGGAAAACAGATTGGAGTCTTGGCCGCTACAGCAGTGCTGGTTTAGAAGTTGGTTCAGTCAGCTCTAGGGTTAGATTACAAGATTTGCAAATGAAAGGAAAACCAGAAAGGGGGGGAAAAGGCATGTGTGCTGAAGCTCTGTACTTGTGGACTTCCACTCAAAGTAATTTTATCAATGGAAAGGATTACGCCTTAAGTCTAAACAACATATAGATCCAGTGATTTTCCTGACAGAAAAGCTCCATAGGCGTTTCGTTCACTCACTACACAAGTGTTAGACAGCTTTGTGAATTAGTATATTGTATACTGGTGCCATTGCATGCCCTGGTACGTGTCCATACATATCTGGAATGGATTTGGGTTTCCTAAACCTGGCCACCGCTGTTTTTATTTTACCTCAGTTCAATCACATCCTCCGGTATGATTCTGAGATTTTAGGCTGCCCACTGCCGCTGAAATAGTATGAACAAGGGTGAAGGCGATATTCCTGTTTGAGGGTGTTTTTACATAGTACTCCTCATTTGCACATAAGCCTTCTTTTGTTCTCAAGCTTGGGGACTAGTCTATTGGATTCAAGGCAAGGAACTGTCAGTGGAGTCTCTAACATATCCAACCCCACAGCCCCCCTCACAACATCTCCATATGCTGGCAGGATGTGGCTCTTTTATAATTTAACCAATATAGTCTTCTGTCACCATGGAGATTACTACTGGATTTTCTATTTCAGGGTTTCAGCAAATACACACACGCATGCATGCAAGCAAGCACACATTCCAGGCTTACGTCATGGTCACCATCAAAACATTGGTTACTTCCAGTTGTAAGGATCCCACAATACCTTTTTTCTTCCTGTGCATTCACAACAACACTGTCACTCCTGTCTAACATTTTCATTATCCAGAGGATTTTAGAAGTGATTGCTACTTGTGATCTGTTTTCTTACCCTTCAGGACCATTGTGATTAATGCCACTGATCATTCATGTATAAAACTGTATTTGCATCTATCTGATGTTCCATTTAAACTGACATCCTACTTTTTATTGAATTTATTGAATTCCACATATGTTGGTTTCTCACACAGAAACTGACATTGAATCTCATCTTATGCACAGCACAAAGTGAAATACTAAACAAATTTTGAACAAAAGCACATTGATGTCAAGTAATTCATAATGCCCTGTCCCTGATTTTCATCCTAATGCCAATGTCCTGTTGGCACCCAATCCCTTGTTATTATTTACAACACTCAATGCGACACAATCCACTGACGAGACCTAATGGCAAAAGCCTTTTGTGGCATTAAGCTCTTGCATTTCCATGGCAGGTTTAGCTCTGCAGACCTGAGGTATTTTTCCTTTTAAAGTGTATTAAATGTGTTTGTGTAAAAAGAGCTGCCAGATTAAGGGGCTTTGGAAAAGTGAAGCTTTTAAATCCAAAGGAGTCCAATGGGTCCTTTGCTGTCACTCCGCTATCAAAGCTATCCAAACCATCCAAGCCCCTGATCATGGATGTAGACTAGATAGTGTGGTGCTTCAATCTGTACCTAATGGTTCAGTGACTAATACAGAGATGTGCTTGTTATCTTAGTGGTTCCAGGGATGCTTTGACATACCTGAAGACTCCAAAGTGTACAACATAGCAGAGTTTTAGTTGCACCGTTCATCTCTATTACGATGCTGTACAAGGAATTAACATTAAGACAATCTTCTCCTATTGGTCTTTGAACTAGGATGTTTAATTTGTGGGCAATTTGTGGGCAGGGTTGTCATGTTCTCTTCTGAAAAAGTCATTCCAGGTGCCTTTTTTCATCTCATGTGTGGAAATGGGAATGGTTGTAATAGTCTTAAACTTCCCCTTTTAACACACACACACACACACACACAAACACACACACAGCCATGAAAATTGACTCTGAGGCGTTTATTTTGACTTCCATGCCTGTTTTGTGTCTGTTGAAAATGTGTTCTGCCTGGCCAGTTCTCCCCCTAGGAAGTCAGATTAAGCTCAGCAGTATTGGAAGTGGAGACTATAAACACACCACGACAGACTGAATAATTTCTACTGACTCTTCAGACCATTACCACAGCCAATACCAATCCCCACAGCAGGACCGGACTACTTAAAATCATTTATATTTTATTTTGTTGGATTTTGGACACATTCCCCATTCCTGTAAACCATGCATCTGGCCAAGTGATTTGCTCCAGATGCTGGTTAAGGTTATAGGTTAGCTGTATTTACAACTAGGAGACCCTGGCCAATCAAAGCTGACTTGATTTGACCCAGCCATCCCTTCCACAGTCAGGAAGCTCCTCTGTTCCATTCTAGTGAGCAGTGGACCAATGAATGCTATTGCTATTTAGCTCACAACTGTACTGTCATAGACACTTCTTCCATTCTGTTTCCCAGGAGAGCCTGGTGGAATAGGTTCTTCTTTTGATCTTGTCTCGGTCTTCTTGCGCTGACTGACTCAAGGTTTCCCAGGATGGGAATATCCTCTTCCACCAGCTCTGTCCTAAAGCAGTTGAAACAGTTTTTCATGGTTTAGATTTTTTTTCTTTCCCAAATACCTAAAATGACTCTGATGACTCTAAATATGACACATTGTGCAACTCTCTGTCTGGGTTGAATTGGTTAATTTTACCAGTCCCTTTTATTCTATACATATCAATTTAGCTCTAGTTATTACAGAATCAGAATTTTATGTTTTTGGTGAAACATGCATTGGAAAAGCGGACTGTGATTTAGTCCAAACAGTGCCTGCGCTTACATGTGCAAAATATTCTATATTCCAGCCATTTGATTAATGTAAAATTACATACATCCTACATCTGCAGTATGCAATTTAAATGATCGAATGTCCAATGGAGGAATGTCCCCTTGTTTTAAACATGTCAAACATGCAAGTGATATTTCAAAATATGGAAAAGTTTACAAGCAGGATGCTGCATTTTGCAAACTGTGGTAAAACCCTAAATTCAGATTCATCTTGTGAATTGGCTGTATACATTGGATTGGCAGTATATCCACATGACTTAATTAATTGGAGTATGTTACATTCAGAATAAGGCCTAATTCTGACTATTTAAACGGAATCTGCTGTTTACATGACACAAATCAAAGTTTGAAAATATCATATTAAAACAAAAACAAAAAATAGGGAAATAATAGTGTACCAGTAAAATAGTATATAGCAGATTTCTCTTACTGTACTGTAGAACCCAATCTCAGATAATAATGCTAATTTAATTCACAATGTACAATCCAGATAATTAGCAGACCCTTTTATTATAATTCAAGTATTTATAAGCATGGTTAGGCCTTGTGCTCAGGATGTAAATGTAAAGTTGTAGATCTTTAAATAATCATACAGTACAGCCATTATTCATGACACTAGCATTGCTTTAAATTGCAAAACTATCAAAGTCTTAAGCTTTGATTTAAAAAAAACTATTAGATTTTGCAGCAGTGTGGGTTTGAGATGTCTAAACTAAAGAAATAAATCTTATTTGACCACCAGATGTTTCTCGTGTCAAGTGCTTCCACTTAACTCTGACAGAAAGCTGGATCTAATGGAAGATATTATTTCACCAATGAATATTGATATCCACTTCACTTCTGTCAAAGAACAAGGAATACTTTTGAATTATGCAATATACTGTAAAAGCATACTGTATATTGCAGAAATGTTGCACTCTCTGATTTCTAGTTATTTCCTGTTTTGAGCATTTGAGATAGCATTGTATCTCTTTGTCTGCTTTTCTACATTGTCTGAAACCTGTTTAATGCCTTGGTAAGAATGCCGGGAAGATCTTTTTAAATGGGATTGTTGACTGTGCCACTTTTAGTTAGTTATGGTTAAGTACCATAAACACCAAAGAGAGGATAAGAGCTGGCATATTCTCTCTCACACACAACATACATGCATGCACACACACACACCACAATCTGTTTCCAATATGCTGTCCATGAAAGGTACGGTATTGCATAGGGAAGGAAATGTATTTCTGGCAGTGCTGCAGACATGAAGCTGTGGTTGAACTTTTTACCCTAATTACTTTCCCGCTAATGCCTAAGGCGTGCCAGGATCACTATGGCCCTCTTCAGGCTCCCAGCAGCCTCTGTCTGATGTGGCCAACGTTTGTTGTGTATGTTGGACTGGGCCTCAGATGAGCAGGCGAGAAGCAGTGACAGGGACGTGTTACTTTCTTCAGAGTATGTTTTTTTCTTTTTGTTGTTGGAAGTAGTCTTAGATGTCAAATCATTATTTTTATCTTATTATTAGTTATTGACCCATAAATGTAATTACACAAATAAATAAATGTGGATATTGTCTCAAAATGTAAGTATAGCTTTTGATTAAATCTAATATCTCTAATAAAACTAATATCTCAGATAGATATTTGTCACCAAACAAACATACTGTATCCCATTTAAGTAGACAAACCATTATGGGCAGACACTTTTGAATCCAGCTTGGAGTTGCCGGGCCAAATTTGTGCTTGTTTTGCGTTTCCACAGTATGCATCTGACGTCTGTATTTGGTGAACTTGTAAAATTGCACAAGTCGGAAACGTGGTAAAATCCAATCCTTGTAAATTGTTATTTTCCATCTATATGCTTTCCTCGGCCACGTGCATTTGTGTGGTGAAGATATATTGGTCAAGTGCTTTCTCATGAAAAAGATGTGGACGAGATGCGTTGAGATGCTGCGGACTGAAGGGAAACCGGCCATGGAATACGACATGGCCAGCATCACTGAAAACTAAGATACCAGATGTCAAGACGTGTTGCCCAAAATGAAACACTGCCTAGAGCGATGATAATGGCATGATAATATGACATGTGTCTCCCATAATATGCCTTAATGATCATTGTAAACGGTTGCGTTTCTAAAATTAAAACTCTCACCCAGTTGTAAAAGTCACATAAATCTGTGTTGTAAGGAGCTTTCACAAATCTGGTGGAGTCCAGAACAGTGGCAGAACAGGGTGGTGAAATGACCCATATATCCCAGTTTTACTGCATGCCCAGTATAAAGCTGAATTGCTTAAACAGGTGCACTCAGGTAATTACAAGGTTGCATGCTGTAAAACAAGCAAAGTCATTTTATTATTAGGAAAATCAATATTTGAGTCACAGCTGGCTTTTTTTAACATGTAATGTTCAACTTCACAGGAAACCATTTATAGTTTAGAAAGCATTAAACTATTTTTATACCAAAATAATGCCATATGAATAAAATCAATATTTCTTTATTAATAATTTAGTAGATAAAGATAATAAGCACTAGCCAGCCATATGTTGCGCTGCCAGTCAATATCTGTATACTAAGACCCGCTGTGCTGGGGATCCTTTAGGCAAAACGGATTAATTCTGCCTTTCTTAATTATTACATTTTTTGTGTGTTGGTTACTGGAGCCAGTGTCTTCATTATACTTAGTAGAGAAGCATGTACTCTTATACCAGTGAACATGAATGCTCCAAACATCCACTCCTTGTTGCAGCATATCAGACCCATGGGCCAGTTTTAGTAATAATATGTGACACATTGATCTAATGGCGCCATCATAACTGGCCTGTTACCAAGCTGGGGAATGGCGCTAGGCGTCACCTTAACATGTGCAAGGACTGACATCCCGCCATGATCCAAAAGGATAATTGTGATTTAGCCCTGCTTTCAACTTACGCCACGGTGTGCCCTGCATCAGGAAATCTTATTACAGCTGCCTCCATTAGAAGAGGGTCATTTGTTAAAATACTGCCAAAGCAAAACAATTGAACCCCTTGCCATTTTGATTCTATAATAGCAGGTTATCATTGTCGCTCGAATCAATTCCGGAGACTCCTTCCTCGGGATAGAGCTCAGAATTGGATTGATTGGACACCGATAATGCTGAAATCAATGGTGTAGCCGCCTGAAAACGAGTTATCTCTGAGTGAAATGTTTGTATAAATCTTAATTCCTGTACTGGGATGGGTAATGGCAGCCGAGCGGTGCCAAAGGGCAGCAGCATGTGCCATTGTGTGAGGTCCTTCTCCAGCGCTGGCGGAGGGAGACATTAACCACCAGGCCCTACTAGGACACTTTGTGCAAAACTTTTTAATGTGGCACTGCTTTTATCTTCTCCAGCCAGTGTTCATAGGAACTGAGGGAAGGAATGCACTTGTGTTGACATGCAAGTGGTGTCTCTCACACACCCTAAACACACACACACACAGCCATGGCTGGGACAATGTTTTATTTCTCTGACTGGGCTGAGAGATCTGAGGGCTCCCATGGCGCCATTGCTCCAACAGACTGTCCAGCCGCTGGCTTTGGAAACTTTCAGAGAGAGGGGGAGAGAGAGGGAGAAGGAGGGAGAGAGAGAGAGCGCATTCTTATACTGTATCACTCACGAGATGGTTCGTGGGTGATGTTTCACCAAATGGGTCTCTCTCTGTTTTGGTGACATCCAATCAAAAACTCTCTGTTGTTTGCTTGGTGTGTGGGTGCGTGCTTATGAATACTGCTGGGTGATGCAGTTGACTGTTTGGCGGCATGTTCGTGTGTGATTGGTGCCCCACGTCTGAGTCATTCTGCTGCTAACATACAAGAAACACCAATTCAACACACTGACACGCACACACAGCTCTCACAGTCTGAAACCACTGATCACAGTGTGGCACAGCCATCCTTAACTGTTGTTTATAGCAGCAAGACCAAATAATGGAACATATCCATAGAGACAGTGGAGACATTGATGCGTTTGCAAAAACATTAGCTACAATGTAGTTAAGTGGACGTCGCTTCAAAAGTAGCTTCTCTGGAACCTTGCATGCTGTAACATATTTGAATAAAGCCTATTACAAGCGTAAGTGTTTTAATTCTGGATATAATGTACATCTGGTCATAAATCAATGGATGTGCTATTCTTGCATCACATATTTACTTACTTTAAGCCTTTGGGGGAGAAAAGATTGCATAGAAAATGTATACATACATATAAAACCAATTTTCCCCACGTATAAAAGCAGCATTTTGATTTGGCATGATAGCTTTTTTCCAGAGAGATAAGTCCATTGGTTAATTGCCAGTTCACAATTCTGTCAATTGGTGTACACGTAACACTGCCTGTGCCTTGCCCTCTGACAATAAGCAGTTGTTGGTGTGTATTGGCAACAAAATACCTTATCTTAACAAGATTACATGTAGGCTATGGGTGTGGCTGTGCACTGCTTGACAGCATGAATATTTGTCTATGTCCACCAACTCTTGTTCTGTGGGCACTTTATGAGCCAACACAATACTGCTTGCAAGAAGATTCGTTTGCAGGCACTAATATTGTTTGGCATTTGCTGTCATGCCAAGCAAAAGGATCATTGCAAATACAGTGCTGCCATCACCGCACAGATACACAAGGCTCCTGTCAAATGGCCAGGGGGGCGGGGATTAACATGGAAGAGCAGACTTTTTCTCAATCGTTGGGTGCATTCAAAGCTCTCCCCTTTGGAAGAATAACGACCAAGTCTAAAAACCTTCCTTGGCGGCTGCGATTGGCTGCTGTATACTTGATCATGGCTTTTGAGGCATCCTGCAGTATCTAAGTGCTTTCATATTCAGGGTAATTTGAGGCCATCTTCAGATATCTTGACTCTGTGATCTTCAGATACGTGAATATATACAGTATAATATAATATTCTCTATGCCAGTGTGCCTCTGGTATGTCACCCACTGTGAGCGTCTTAAGAATGTGAAAAGCAGCTATTCCCTCGTAATAATAATATCATAAGCATCATAATAGAAGTGGCTGCAGTGTTCACCGTGCCAGATGGATGTGGTGTCAGACGGGAATACAGGACGTAACATGAGGTCATCTATAGCCTCTATAGTAATGGATGAAAGCCGGCCTATTATGAGGCTGTCATTTGAATAATGTCCAGATTTGAAAAGCGAGCCAGTTCTTAACCTTGTTATTTCATAATGGTGTCTGGCACTGGTTGTAGTCTGCAGGAAGGGGATTTCCTCATTGATCAAGTTATCAAGTCGACTCACAGCGGCTGACCCATCTCATTAGCTTCACCAATCCACTTTAGTCAATGCCTGTGTGTCACTGGCCATTTGAAACGTACAGTAAAACACTGCTGCAGCTCATTGCCAGTTGTGTTGTCTTAAGGGACAGGCTGCTCATACTTAGTCTTCATCACAACTGACATCTGCCCAATACCATTTAGTCCCTCCAAGAAGCTTGCATGCTGGTATTGATGAGCACTGTATCTGCAGTCACTAGGCATTAAGAGACCCAACAGGGTGCTGAAAGGCTGACAGAATCCCATGGCTTAAGAAGCAACATGGCAGGTCACCCCTATATATATATATATAGATATATATATATATATGAGA
>JAODVN010000006.1:51973-71172 GCA_025434125.1 Chologaster cornuta
TCATCTTTCCAGCACGGTGGATCTGGTCTTGCACAGACTATCTGAAAAGGTTTCCATGCTTACAGCTGCCTTAGATAAAGACACTGAAGAAGAGAATGACGTTCCTGCCAAGACAGAAGAGTCTACTGCATTCTTCTCATTGGGTGATTGCAGTTCACTGGGAAACTGTCTTAAAGATTCATGACAAACTGGCCTTGGTTGAAAAAAAAGTGAATTTTTTTTATTAAAAAAAAAAAAAGGTTTTGTGGCCATATGTGAATCACTCTGGCTCGATAGGCTACCTAAATGAACATCTGATAATTACATAAAAGTTAACGATTGTATTAATAAAGAGTATGTATTGCGTTCTGCTTTTTGTTATTATTCACAGTGTGATACAATACGATGTGAACTACACTATTATTAAGCCTAATATGCTACTGGAGCAACTGAATTTATTGCAGATATTATGTAATTAATGTATAATTAAACTGCGTATGTACAATAAAGTTGTAAATAATATTGCATCTGAAAGGGCTTTTTTTTATTCGAATGCAGTAAACTATAAATAATTGTTTTGCCTAATGGTTTTACTTGAGACATTCGTGAAGATGTGGATGATAAAATGAAATCATATTGAGTTTTAAAGCACCGATTTTATTCCAAATCATCGCATGTTGATCTTGATAGCAGATGATAACCCAGCGGTTCCTTGCTGCCTAGCTGGCCTGTCCTTTCGCCGGTCAGTGGCACTGTCGTCCGCTCCGGAGCTCTGAAAGAAAATCTCCCTCTTGCATTACAAAGGCAACAATAACAACAGCTGCACTTATCAGGAACCTGGAGACCCCACAGGACATGCTCCGGAAGATGGCGTGAAGATTACTAAAATATTTCCCGGCGCATTGTTCTAGCATCTTGAGTTTCTTCAACAGTTCGTGGTTATCATCACATATAGGGCAGCTTTATTTTGAAGGCGGTTGCGCGTTCAGAATTTCCATAAAGACCACGCTTTGAAGTGTAGCAGACCGTGGGCGCTAATGAATATATTTCACTCAATGGATTGTTATATTTAGCGTCTGTGTGACGTTCTGCCGAGAGTCGCGTAGCAGTACCAGAGAAAGCGAATGCGGCGTTGTCTGTCATTTTACAGCGTTTAACAATATTTTCTGACAAAACGAGCAAAACTTGTTATCGAGAAAACTCGCCTTTGCGGTATATGTGTGTTGTGTGGTGAGGGGCGCTGTGGAATAGCGCACATTTTATTACAGCTTGGAAAATGATGATGGCCGGAGGAGCGGTGGAACATAACGGGATATTTTCTAATCCCAACCTTCATCAACAGCCCCCTATGGAGTCGGATCCCGCAGACTCCCGCAAACGACCGCTGGAAACTCCGGCTGAGGAGGCCGGTTGTACAAAGCGAACAAACACTGGAGGTAAGAATGCCACGGCCACTTCATCCACGCCTTATCAGCATTGTTCGCACCCTTTCTAACGGCAATTCACTGATGTAAGGTGGCCTATATTTCGCCACTACCGAGGCCATCCACGTAATACAGTACAAAATTGATATTTTTGTAGATATTCTCCGCATGCGAACGACACGACGCAGTGTGAAGGTTTTGCGTACGGCACCTGTGCACTTGTCCACTGAAAACATCGTTTTCAAAATTCAGCATAACAACGGCTGGCGCACGTTGTTAATGCGCTGTCGTTAACCAAGTTCTTACCAAAACTGAAACGGGAACCTGCCCACATAGCTAGGGCCAACGTTGTATTTAAGCATTCACCTTTCTCTACGTGTAGAGGTTTTTGATCGTCTTCCATTCAAAGTGAAAAGAGGGATACACAGTGAAATATGGTGATTGCAGTGAAATAGCCTAATGCTAAGGCCAGAAATAGGCCTACCTTAAGCAAAATGTACGTTCGTGGTTGGTATTTTATCCAGTCATTAATTAAATTGTAATATGTTTTGTGGTTAGGCTACATTTCTATTGTTGCGATTTTTAATAGGCTTTGCCAATTCACTGTAGGCCTAGGCCTATGAGGCCGTAGCTTTTCCTTTTTTTTAAACGAACAGTGGTATTGTTATGTAGACCTAAATGTGCATCCATGTCAAAATTAAAATACATATAAAGGCTCAAGGTTTCAATAATGAAACCAAAAAATTTAAACAACTGTGGCAATCCCAGCCGTTATTTGGTCCCCCTCTGGTGACCTCACTGCAAAATACGAAAACAGAACAGTTCTACTTGGGAATGTGGGCCTACGTCTATGAATTGAGTTTGTGTGTTTTGTGTCCTGATAATAACAAATTAGCACCTTCTTCTTTTGGTGTGACAATGTAAAGATAGGCCAACTAACTGACTTCTTGACATGTGAAACTTAACCGAATGGCTATTCAAACATAGAAAATGACTGGCAAGGAGAAATTAGGTGTTTCAGGGTCTTGTGCATTTGGTACCTTGCAGGGTAGATGTCTAGGTGTAGCAAATGTTATTAGTTCTGTTCAGGCGAGCCTCATTTTTAGCATTTGATTATTAAGGTGTGCAGTGCACAGGGACCCCTCATTTGATGAGCTTTATGCTAATTGCATGTCAGTGGAGAATTGTCAGCTTTGTCACCAGATGGTAAAGCAACTTGCTTTGTCTATCTCTTCATGGCATATCCGCAGACATTGGATTGGAGCATTTTCACCTGCTGCTAATAACATAACATTTTATGTTTGAGGAGATGTATCATACTTCATATTCTATAGAGATTCACAGTGTTCACAGGATAGTGTACCTATGCATTAGCACATGTTTAGGATTATCTCTTTTATAGATGGGTTTGCACAATTTGCCACCTCCTGTGAATATCTGCGGTTATTTCAAGGCTTCCCGTTCTTTGTAGAGTCCAGTAATCACTGCGTATTTATAGGATCTGGGGATGAAAAAGCAATATTGACTAGAGTCACATCTGTCCCGTGAGGCTTACCATTTTTCCCTTGGGTAGGAAGGTGTTCCAGATGGCGTGGTGTGTATACGCCCTATAAATCAAAAAAACTAACTATTCTATTCTATGTTCTATTCTATCTATTGTGTATGTGCAGCCAATCACAAAATATTACCTTATTGTTATTCATTCTATTCAATACATTTTTTTGAGGTATGTATGTAATGAAAGCCGACAGTCGTTAGCAGAAAACACATTTTAAAGTATTTTTTTTTTTGTTAAATATATAGAGATTTGGAAAATGTGGTACTGGGGGTACGTTATTGTGTGGATTCACTGGCACAAAAAGCTGCTAAAATTGTTTTAATGTATCATAATTAGCAAATCAGAGAGGAACAGTATGCAACAAATATGTAAGTAAATTATGTAACACATGTATTGCTTCAGAGTCTCCTTATTATTAAATTTTTACATAGAGGATGACTTTCATTTGGCATACATTTTTGATAATGGTCATTATAATTCTGTATATTTCAGGGCCATTTTATGTGGTTGTACTGAATTGAGGCTGAAACATCTATACCATGTTAAGATGGTTGTGATGGCATTTGCCATCGCTATACTGAATGTTCGTGCTGTACCTTAACCTTACAGTGTGTCTGTGATTTATCTAGTTTATAGGGCATTCTAGGGCTCTTGGCTGCAGATGCCGTTTAGTGGATTTTATAGGCTAGCTTAGCGTCATCTTTAGCATTTAGCTGCAGTGAATAAACAGCATTAGGTACAGTGGATGATTGGAAAATGGCGTTTTATATATTACACACACAGGGTATATACAGTATCTTGTAGCACTATTAGATAGGTTGTGTATATGGTGGTAAAATGAGTACCACTGCCCTGATACAAGTGATACAAAGGCAGTATAGTCTACAGCAATATTGTATACACCCTACATTTTGTATGATTTTTCTGTATGCATTAGCTAGCCTATTGCTAGTCTTAGTTGCAGACGGTGTGACAATCCTTACCCATCCCTGTAATCACCAGTGCCACGACTAGGTCGGATATTGATCACAATGTTCCTACTGAATTGATCATTAACATGACTGGCAGCTGCAACAAAGAGGTGAAAGCCAGCGCTCTTTCAAAGCTGAGCCCGTCTTTTGTGCTTTTAGGGACAGCGGGACAATTCAGCCTCACTGAATGAGGGGAAATTACTCTCCTTTTTATCAGCGTCGTTCCTCCTCTCCTCAAAACCAAATATCTCTTGCTTTTTTCCCTCTCTTTCTGTCTAATTTAACCTATAATTACCCACTCTTGCCCACCGCCCATGTTGCTGGCAAAGCTCGTGCCAACAACGGCCGCGTCGCTAAAGGATTAGGTATGATCTCGAAATGTTGCTAATGGAAAGGTTGGCACAGGAATGTGAGCTGGTTTTTTACGTTGTATTTTTTTTTTTCGGGTGAGAAGGACACAGGTGCCCTTGCAGAGCGATGTGACGTGAGCAGACTGTGAATTTGCCAGGTGGCAATGAAAGAGAGAGACAGTGAGGGAGAGAGAGAGGGAGAGAGGGAGCGAGAGAACCAGGCAGAGAGAAAGGAGGGTACATGGATGTACGGTGAGTAGGAGCGTGGCTCCTATGTGGAGACCGTGTGCTGGGGGAGCAGTCAGTGCGCCAGCCGGCTTTTTATTGGTTGAAATTAGTGGGAGACACGCGCTGTCGAGACGTCAGTGTAATTCTCTCTCTAAACATGGGATAAATGGTGAAGAAATAAATACAATAAAACAAGGCAGCTGTACGGGAAGGGGGGGGGGGTAGCATGTAGAATTTCCTTGGAAAGCTTTATTGAGTGGAGCCGATCAGGAGACACACGGGCATGCGTATGTATGTACACACACACACACACACACTCTCGTGGCGTTGAGATTTATAGGCGTAGTGATTGGCTTCATCGCGCCCCGCCACCATTCTGCGGCACTGCCATTTGCAATAGTTGATGAGCCCCTCCGCCCTCTAAAACATGGCCGTCTAAGGGACTGGTGGTGGAACGGAATGGGGGTTGGGGATGGGGGTTGGGTGGGGGGTGGGGTACGGCAGCACACTCTCCACCTCCGCCGCCCTACGTCCCGTCGCTGTTTTTTTTTATTTATTTTTTCGTCAGTCGCTGAAGGTCACTTCTGCGCGGCTCGCGTCCGCCACTCAAGCCGCGGCGCCGTACGACCACTTCACCTTTGTCACTTCGCCGCTGGAGAAGAGTGACTGAACGGACCGCCATACTTTATAGTGCTGCGTCAAAAGAGGCGGAGTAGGGGGAGAAAATTCAATTTTGGGGGGGAAGTGCGCTTGTGTGTGTGTGTGTGGTGGTGGTGGTGAGGGGCGGGGGAGACCGGCATTAGGAGGCGGAGCCATGACGCGCGGCGGGGAGGCAGCCTCCGATTGGCCGAGCCTGGCGTCAGTCCTCCGTGGCTCTGCAGACGGACAGGCCACTCGATGAATATGGATGAGAGCAGTAAAAAGGGTGATGCGGCAGGGAAGACCCCCCCCTTCAAACCGATGCAGGCTTGAACAATGCGTGCCGTCTTTTCACCGAAAACACTGAGAGCCTGCATTAGCATTTTCTCAGACAATTGAGGCTCTGGCCAGCTGCAGGCATGGCTCAAATGCTGCGGTGAAATCTCGCTTGCGTTTTTTTATTTTTTCTCCTCCATGCACCCACTGATGTATTAGACCTCGGCGAAAAAAAGGTCGACTGGCCGCATTCCTCAACACTACCCGTTGCACCTATGCCTAGCCTAACGCTAAGAGACCCTTTAGAGATCGTGCCTCGGCATTGATGGCGATCTGACAGCGGACTTAAACCAGCAGATCTCAGAATGGGTAAGAGCCAAACTCTTTTTTTTTTTTTTTTTCTCTCTCTCTCCTCCTCCCACCCCTGACTTGTTGAATTTATCTGTCACGCTAAACTATTCACAATTTCGTGTGCAACAAAGCTCATTTCCCCTTCCCCCTGCCACCACGCCACCATTACGGCTCATTTTTCTTCCATCGTCCGTGCTGTCAGTAGCAGGTTGGTCTATTGAAATGCAGAGTGGGTACTCGGAGGGCTAGAGAGAATGAAGGCGGAGGCAAGGCACAAGGCATGTCCTGATGACCCCCCCCCCCACTCTACACCCCCAATCCCGCCATCATCCTCACCACCACCACACCCCCCATGAGTGACTTAACTAAACACATTTGGCTCCATGTCCATGTCCTCTCCTCCAAGTGTCCCTCCACTGTGGGGAAACAGCGGGCTTGAACTCGCACCCTGCTAGTTTGGATTCCCAACGTGCTCTGCTGCTCCCGCTTCCCTGGCCGACTGCAGCAACAGATTGCCATGTTTACGCTACCACATGACGCCATTAAAACCTGTTGCTGTGATTTCAGACGCTAGGACAGAATTAATTATTGACTAATGACAGCAAACGCAACAGCGAGAGCGGTGGTGGGGGGTGTGTTCCCGGTGGCTTGCTCTCCCCTGGGTTTCTTCTTGTTGAAGATGAGTACAAAGTTACGCAGTGGTTTTGGGTTGGCGTGTCCACAACAGGTCCCAGGAAGAACATTTGGAGTTAATATAGTGCACTGCCATTCAACCTGAACAGTTATGGGCAACGCCAATGTCCTCGGACACTACTAAAGCATTGGAAAGCTTTTGCGACGACTGACTCAGTCATATGTGATCTTTTTATTAATTTTTCTCCCCAAGGTCATTTTATTGTCATTCCATTATGGATATATTAAGCGACTTCAACACGCAACAAAATACAAGATGTCTAATAGAGCCTCTTGAATATTTCGGTGGCGTTATTCCCATTGAATGGTTTATTCCCATTAATTCCCAATTTCATGGTCAAACAAAACATCTCATCAGTTGTGCTATAGTGTTACGTGCCATACTCAATGGTGGGGGAGGTTTTCATTTTACCTCGGCATATGCTTTTCATGTTAATATGAGCATACGTTATGCTTCACTCAAGAAGCCTCTGTAAACACGGTGGATTCACAGGGGGGCGTCGAAATATCGAGCGAAATTCCACGTACAGGCATGCCATCCATCGCCCTAATTACGTCACAACCGCCGTTTATGGTGGAGAAACAACTTGTGTCTCGGTGGAACATGAGGGGCATATTAATGGTGTGACAAGTGCAGCTAACCAGTTGGCTGTGGAATTCTGTTAATGTCACAGTGCCATCTTCATTACGGTCTTCATAACTGAACGAGTGCATTACCGCGGCAACAGGTCAGTCTCGGTATAGGCTGTCCACCACTGTTCGTCCATCACCGCAACAGGAGAGCCCATCCCCCCGCTTCCCCCGTGCGTCCGTCACCGCACTGTCTGGTGTGCACTCCTTGTGTGGTGCTGGCACCTGCACACCGAAAACAACAATCAATATGGTTTTCCGCTCAAGTGCAGGGTGGCTGAATAGATCCCCCCTCCCCCTCCATCTGCCCGCCATTTTGCCCTATCCCCCCTACCCTTTTGGTTTTTACATTTATACTCGCCGGAGTGACGTCAACATTGAGGCAGCTGAGGAGAGATGAACATGACGTCATTGCATCAGAACATCGATGCGTCTGCGATTATCTATCAGCTACAGTTTCAATCGCACCGCAGTACACATTCGTAATCTTCGTAAACTCGAAGACATTTGTACTGTTTTTTGAGATCACAGAGTGGTTTATCTATTCAAATGGGTAGCATCTATTGTCACCTGGGGAACAGGCGTACCTCGAGTTTCGTTCAAGTGTAATATGTGGCTGACTACTACTATACAGCTAAGTTGGCCCATTAAATCAAATAGTGCTTCTGTTGCCGATCAACTTATTATTAATACTGTTTTAGAGGGAACTTTCTTAACAGAAAGGTGAAATTTGTTTGAAAACATTAGTTTTTAATAGCTGACGTGCTGTCAATAACTGGTTTGTGAAAGCCGCTGTAAGCCAGCGAAGCCTCTTCCAAAATGGAGGAGATTTAGACAGTCTTGGCACTGTACTCTCCGAACAAATCTGTGGGATTGTGTCCCATATGCTCACATCATTTCTCCTCATTACTCAGGATCACATTGTATTGGTTTTCATGGACTGTCTGGATAACAGTGGCATGTGTTTACCTGGGCCACTAGGTGCAATATTTCCCATCACAAAATAGGTTATTTTTCACTATTAATGACTTGTGTTGTTAACGGCAGTCTCCTCGTTTTGCCCCAAAACTAAATCGGGCCGGGCTTTATTCAAACCTCTGATTGGATTCAACACACATTTTTTTTCAGAGGTTGCTGAAACTCCTTGAAAACAGTTAAAATTAGACCTCTGCAAACTGGAAAGGAGGTCATCATTTACTCTACTAGAAATCTGGGACACAACACATGTCACCACCGCTCTGATGAAACGTGGTGCCGAAGGCTACAATGAATCCCATATTACAAACACAGAACTCCTCTATACTTACCTGTCTTGTGTCGCAGGAGCACACCGGCGCATGCTACGTAGCGTGCATATGTGTTCCGTATGAACATACGTGTTCCGTATGAACATGCTTAAGCCATACTCTTGCTTGGTGCGGGTAGGTGCCTGTAACCTGCGTGACACCCATAACGCAGAGCCACTTTGCGAGATGTCACCCTCTCGCTGTCTGTGTATCTCTGTTCCCCAGAGGAGGGAGAGTACTTCCTGAAGGTGCTGATCCCCAGCTATGCAGCCGGCTCTATAATTGGCAAGGGCGGCCAGACCATAGTGCAACTGCAGAAAGAGACGGGCGCCACCATCAAGCTGTCCAAATCCAAAGACTTCTACCCAGGTAAGAGCGAACCGCGTCTGTGCGTAATTAACACCTGGTTATGTCGAAGGATTCCTTGTGAACAGTGTTGTCAGACGCTCATGCACATTGACGCATTAAATGATCCTATAAAGGCCACAATGTGGTTGCAGTCCATCACAGTCCACTTACATTACACTTTTCCATTTAGCTAATCTTTTTGCAAAGCATTTACAGGTATGATAAGTCATTCTCATTCTAACTTCAAAGCAAAACCTCTTTCTTCAATGCTCAGTCCCAAGAAGCTCTGCCCCACACATTATAAATGCATTGTGAAGGCTAGGACATTGTTGTTTTGTGCGGCCTGCACCAGTTTATGTTCCTATTTAGCCAACTTATTCCTGAGCGGCCGCCATGACAACCAGTACTGTTATTCACTTCCGGCCAATGCTCAGACTGCACACAGAGGAACAATGAGCTTAGGTTTGAGTTATGCCATGGTTGTACCAGCAAAGTTGCAGTTTTTGTTCTGTCTTTTTTTTTTTTTTTTTATCATTAGAGTGTTTCATACACAAAATTTCGGACAGTGCACTTGTCATTTTTAAAAAATGTCTATGCCTGTGTCTATGATATGCCCTTGATCAGGTCCCCTTGACTCGATAGCCTACGAATGGTGTGGCTTTTCCTTTAGGATTTAGACAGCTGGGTGGATTACCATTTAACCCGACACCTTGTTTGACAATTGACTATTTTAAGTGTTCTTTTTATTTACGCATTAATCAATAAGAGGACCCAATATGCCGGGGACCAAATTGAGGGCATAACACTGTGTGTGGGAGGATTTCCAATGTGAAAACAATATGCATTCCACAAAAACCAACTGCTCACAATGACTTTATTTATGATTCACAGAAAAACTAAATACATGGGTATCTCTTCTTACCATTAACTGTTGCCTTTAAGGACACAAACAATTGGCCTTATTCACACGGCAGCCATTTTCCTCTGACGTCACGATCAGGGTGGGAAATTGCCAGAGAAATGCTCGAACGTCAGCTTGTTTTCACTACTATCAGCTGTGATCTGAATTCTATTTTTTTCCACCTTGAGTGTGACGTCAGAGGAAGATGGCTGTTGTGTGAATAAGGTCAAAAGGCTAAGGTGTAGCTAGTTATACTAACACAATGCCGTTAACACTTTGACTACGCTCTACTCACACAGCAGCCCACTGCAGAGGTCTTTTATCAGGGGAAGGACCCCTTTGCTGATTGAAACACGGCAGATGGACCCTCTAATTGCTTATTAAATTGTGCTTATTTAACAGTGTAGGGTGGCCATATTAGCATAAACGTATTTTGCAATGGTCTATGTATACACACTGCAAAACTATTAATGGGTATTTTCTGACACATAGAACGATTGTGATCAAATAATTACCCAGTGATAGGATACGTTTTTTTAGTTTTTTGTTACATAATATTGATTGATTTATATGAGAAACTGAAACCATCAGGTAGCTATTTTCCGATTTCTCCCATTACTGTTAATGACACAATGTTGGATGTATGGATGTTATCAAAGTCGTCTCTGATGCAATTGTTAGCTCAGAGCCATGTAGTTCAGCTGTCTGACATAGACACGCCTCTGGGAGTGACTTAGGTCCATTGTATGCCTCTGTTTTAATTTAGAAACGCCATGCCAACCACACCTACTGGAAAAAAAGCAGCTGACAATGGATGTATCCTGTTAGTTTAGCACAAGGATACTGCAGTGCACACAATGTAAAAAAATCACAGCTGAAATGTAACCACTGTGCATTTGCCATATTGGCTAGTTAACAAATGCAAAATATTTGTTAAAAAATACTGTTAAATCACTGTACTGTACCACTGCTAATATAGGCTAATAAAAGACAGTTGGATGTTAACACTCCAACCGGAGTACCGGGGTCATTATTATTGCTGCGCTGTGAATCATGGGAAAAATCTCTGCTCAAGAATAACAGCCCTCTACAGCCAAAGCTGTGTAGAAGTACAAGATCATGTATTTCAGCACACACAGAAAATATTAGCTAGAGGGTTATGATAAGATATTTGGTAAATTAAAAAAAGGGACAGATTCACAGACAGATAGATTAAGAACTTTTTTCAGTGGAGATCTTTATAACATTTTTATTTTAGTCTTGGACTAGACTTAATCCATATTCGTTAAACCGGCCAAAAGTGTATTATCTTAAATCACTTACTATACCTTTCAATTCTTAAAGCCATTTCTCTTTTAATATCTTGTGGCAGGGGTTTTTACTAACTATACATTTTTCCTGTCAGTGCCTTGTAAAACCATTGTATACTAAATGTGCTGCTCCCATTTTATTACACTGAGAGGAGAGAAATCTGTAATGCAGAGGGCATGCAGCGTACACCGGAAGCATTAGTCGTCCAGGGAAGCCTCATTTAAAAAGTGGCAACACGGAATAGATGCTCATGCTTAGAGATGACCCTTATTGGATGGAGGTCAACGGCAAGGAATCTTATCCCCTCTAAACAGAAGCTCTCGTCTCTTTAGAAAGTGTATTGCTGTTCGTCCTTCACGCCTCAGAGGAGACTTCAACCTGCTGAGGAATAGCAGGTGCTGAGCGTCACACAGTTGATTAGGTCCAGATGTCTACTGTGATAACTGATGAAGCTAAACAAGCCCGGTTAAGCAGACCTTTTTTTCAATTTACAACTGAAAGGTGGAGTCTACGATTGTAAGCTAATACATTTTTTGTCATTACTTGAATATCTACTCATGGTCTGCTAGCTGCTCATTCTGTATGTGTGCTGAAAATATAAGCTGGTGCTCCTACACAGCCCTGGATGTAAATATTAACAAAAAAGAAGTGGTGCAGACCACACCACACAACAATTTCTCACCCTTAAAATAACAATCTTTCTCCAGGATAGCTGACTACACTTTTAAAATGGAACATGTGCATATCTGATTGGAATCAGGTCATATGTAGCAAGTCTGAACAGCCAGAAATCATGTGAGATCCAGTTTTCACAAATCTTTTTCAAACCACATCCGTGTACGGTTTGAAATGTGATTAAAATCACATTTTTGCTAATTCGCTGACTGTTTAGATGGTTTGGTGGTGAAACTGGCAGTGAAAAACTGCACGATCTGAAGCAGGGCATGCAAACCTCCTCTCTATCTCATGCCGTCTCATCCTTACAATCTGATGTACGAGGCAGTATGGTTGAGGCCATTTCAATACCCTCCATTTCAGTTTGTTTATGTCATTGCTATTACCATTACAATGTCATTACTGTAAAAACAGTTGTAGACAAGACTAAAGATGAGGTTTGCCACACGGACACATGGATCTGGTTACGCCATAGTATAAAATGTGGACACTGTCCGTCAGGACGATTGGATTCAAATCGGTTATGCAAAAACGAATCGGATTGGAGCCGACAGTGTAGTTGGCCTTAGACGACCACTGAATGACTTCTTAACATTATATCACTGTAAAGGAATCTGGCCCATAGTATCTGCCAGCAATGACTGATTTAAAAGCCTTAGCTTAGCTCTAACGTGGGTAATAAAGGGCACACTGCCTCTGCACTGCACACTGACTCCAACCAGAATTTTTATTGCTAGTTACACGGGCAACATTGCATTAACTGAGCCGCGGCCAAGGGACTTCTGAGTGACGAGTTGGAGGGCATGCAACACGACAGGCTCATATATTTTCAGCATGCCCACAATATTGGGCTTTCCCTTTTTGGCTCTCAACATGTTGCAGTTTGGCAAGTTTTGAGAGAACTGAAGCAGCAAGAGTGCAGCGCTGCCTAGGACGGCTCCAACGCTGGTGCAATTCCCCACTGGCAAACTAACCAGCAAGCGGAGTTTCAGATATCCTCACTTCTCCCATGCGCACGCTCATAGGCCACCACCTGCTTCACAACCCACCCCTCCCCAAACTCATTATCGTGGTGAGTGACAAGTGGAGTTCCTTGAGCGTGTGCTGGCAGGGATGTTGCTGGGTGGTGCCTCACGATTGTGCTCCTTTAAGCTGCACAATGGGCCTTAAAGGTAGCCTGACATGCCAGGTGACTTGTTGTCACGAGTCCATCTGGGGAGCCGTACGTTGAAACTGTTTGTGAATGGTTGTACTTTAAAAAAAATACTTGGCAGTTGATTGTATGAACCATCTGGTCGTTTTCGCTGTCGACACCCTAAACCACGCCCATATAGCTATTAAAACGACGTTGATTAGAAAACCACGCCCGTATAGCTATAAACACGATGCTGATTAGAAAGTTCAGTTGCTACTCGGACACATTCTAAATGATTCCGAAGATTTAACTGAAGTTCAAGAGATCAGGATGGTCTCGCAAGGCTACCTTAAAGGTGCTGTGGGCAAGACATTAGCGCGCTAACATTTAGCGTAAATGGATAGATATTTATTGGATATCCGTCAGTTACCAGAGAGTTGAACGTGCTCTGTGAGAATGATCTGCGTGTATATAGATTTTAAATATATATTTTACTTTTCTGACCAACCAGGGCCTGTTTTTCTTTGATTGGCCTGTCAAATCCACCACGCCAGTCGATCACATGAATACACGTGAACACCGTTTCCAGTGGCAGTCTGGGGAAGGAGGGGAGGGGTGTTCTGTTGGTCTCTTTTCTTCTAGTTAAAGCTAGCTCTTTGTGCATCTCAATTCCTACAGCTTTACACAGTGGTTGTCAAAGGGTGGGTCGAGAGATCACAGAGGGTCGTGGTATGATGTTGGGGGTGCATTTTGTGGTTACTTCTACTAGTGTTATATTACAGCTTCCCCGATTCAAAATTTGTTCTTGACTTATTGTATATTGTAACGCTAAATCCTAATAGGTTGTAAACTTTGAGCCACTTTTTTTTGGTGGGGGTTTCAAAAGCTGAAATCTGTGGTGGCCTACTTGCGACCAGAGCCGTTGTTGTTGTTGTTGTTTCGGACTCTGTCGTGAAAGTTCCGAAGCCACCCTGAGGTTTGGAGGGCAGCTGTTGACGAGGCACATTGAGCTAGCCCGGCGCTACAAAAGCCATGCGAATCGGCTTCACCTCCCTTTAGTGTTGAGTCACTGGTGACTTGTGTTCATGTAGCATGCGGAAGCCATTACGCAGGGTTCATGATCTCATCCCTTCTCCATGGCAGCCCCTGAGCTCTGGCTAGCAACACCAGCCACGACACACCAGAGAAAACGGGGAGACAACAACAGATGCAGCCATTTTATTCTGCAGGCCTGTGTGTGTGTGTGTGTGTGTGATGGCTCACGCTTAAAGAATCCCCCCTCCCCACCACCCAGCTCCCCTCCCCATCCCCATCCATCAGCGCCAGACATGAAACGAGGGATTCAAAAGTTTTGCTCAGGGTACGGTGCCACAAGACCCTAAGCTGTGGCAGACGTAGATGGATGGCAGGAGATTGCAAAGGATGTGTGGATGATGCATGATTGTGTGTGTGCGAGGTGTTGGGGGGGGGTTGGGACATGCACAGAAATAGCCTGTTTCAATCTCTCTCTGTGGACATGACCCTGCCCCAGCTGTACTCTGGCCAAGCGCACGGCAAGCTTCCTCCTCGCGCCCCTTCTCGCTCGGATTTTGCTCCTGATATTTGCGACAGTCCGAGGCAGATAAGGCGCGCGCCGCTCGTCTCATAAAGGTCCCCACGTGCGCTCGCCTCGAGACATGGCATGGCCGTGTTCTGCCTTTTCTTCGCACCCCCCACCCCCTCGTAAGATTTGACATGCTGTTCTCACACTGTGTGTTCATATGGCACGTGTGTGACACCACAACACGAGCACACACACACACACACACACAGAGGAGGGTTGTGTGAGTTCACGGTTTGAACTTGGACTTGGAAGCAAAACTCTAAAAACGCTTTCCTTTGTGCAGCTGGCCAATAGCCCAGCTAGTGTATTGAGTTACTGGCGTTACAGCAAAGGCAGTTGAAGGAGTTGTGATGTCATCGAAACAATGGGCCAGTGTTTTTGATTATAAGGCCGTTAGAATGTGTACAGTACCGTTGTGAGTGACGTGACACTCAAACATGTAACTTCTGTAACTATATCACAAATCACAATGGGCCAAACATGGTTAAGCAGACATATTTCCAATGCTACATGAGGAAGATGCAGTTGGTTGTAGCTTCCGGCGTCTGAAACGCTACATCACATCACTTCACTTACTGTTACTGTATCTTTCCTCCTCAAACAATCAAATAAAGCAAAGCTTATTTTGTATTCTAGTGCCCTAGTTTGGTTATTGACAATTTATAAATAATTCATTTAGTCCATGAACTAAATCAATCTTTTAAAATACTTCTAAGAATTGGATAACAAACAAACAATAACAAAGGATTTAGATTATATGAGAGCTATATGTGAACACTAAGGGCAGTTTCTGGTCCCTTTTGGCAACGAGATTAGGAAATTATAAATCGTGTTTAGTCTTTTCTTTACAGTAAGTGTAATACATTATGTTTTCCTCTATTAAAGGTATTACGTTTTTAATATTTGCATTTTAATTATTGGGCTATGTGAGGTTTAATATTAAGTTGTGTGCAACTCTGAATTTAACTGCAAAATAATTTATTAATATAAACGTGCATGGCTGTTGGACTACATTGTATTAACCTTATGTAACTTGGTACTGACATGGCTAGCAACAACAGAATGTGTCTGCTTAAAAATGATTTAAGCTCATAATCATCACCACATAATAAATATGCTGTGGGATAAATGCATTATTTTTATTATAATTATATTTTAACATTTGAGCTAAGATGAATGTATTCAGGCTGTGGTCTGTTATTAAACAGAATAGCTGCACAAAATGAGACCACACACTTGTTTGGCAGATTGTGTTATGCTGTTTGAAAATAACATTTTTGATGTATTACATATTTTTTAGTGTTTCAATGCGTTTTTTTATTTAATTGAGGACAGATGTCTCCTCGCGTTGTTGAATTATGGGAATGTGTAAACTGAAGTGGGGCAAACCGTCCCATCGGCATCAGCTGGTCTTTCCCATACAAGGATTCACTTTACTGTAAAACTACTGATATAATATGGCCAAGTCTTTCAATTAAAATATAGTGTGTAATATAAAATAACTTTAGAAAGTGTAGTACCACTTACGATCACAGCATGTAATGTTGGTATATTCATTTTAAAGTTGGAATTAAACAAAGAGCAAGGCCGTGTGAAAGCACTTAGAAAGGATTCATAAAAAGGATTTAAAAAAAAAAGAAAAAGCATTTGCTGTTGCATCACCTGTTTCTGCAGCGCGGCCCCATAACCATGGCAACGGTGTGCAGCTAGGGTCTTCAGTGTGGGTGGAGAAAGAAACCTAGGAGTGTGTTGTAGTCTATTGGCACTGCAGGGAGAGTAGAGACTCAAAGGGTTACATCATTGAGGAGGAATCCTTTATTCCCCCAGCGGCCTGCAAACTGAGCATGTTTTTTTCTTTCAGCTGTTTCTCTGTTGATTGTCTAAACGGGGGGAGTGAGGAATAGCTTAGCAACGTGTCCTGCGTATACTGTCAAGGAATATGTTTTCGCCAAAACACATCAATCTTGCTCGTTTTCCTGCCTTCAGCTAAAATACTCAGGCATTAATTCTCCCTGTTCTGTTCCCCAAAACACGGAAATAGAGAATCTAGCCAGAGCTGATAAATCGCAGTCTGTTCCTTTCCCCTCTCTCAAACACAGGGACAACAGAACGGGTTTGCCTTATACAGGGTACGGTCGAGGCACTCAATGGTGTGCACAACTTCATAGCGGAGAAGGTCCGCGAGATGCCCCAGAGTGCCCAGAAAACTGAAACCGTCAGTATTTTGCAACCGCAGACCACTGTCAACCCTGACCGCGTCAAACAGGTGAGACAGACACACTGACAACTTCCACTATTATTTATGAACCCGCAGTTCTTTTTTTTTTTTTGGGTGTCATTTTACAGGTTTAATATAAATGCTGTGTGTCATTATTATTGCTGCTCTTGCTGTCTGATTGTGGTAGTGCTCGCCCTATTCATGAAACCTTTCTATTTAGTTTTTATAAGCTAGAAAATAAAACGAGATCCACTACATATTGTGCTGGTGGCAATGCTACCAGCTGTGATTTGCGCAACAGACAAGATAGGCAGAACTACTGTACATAGCATTGGATCTACCTATCACTGATTAATGCATTTCTACAGTAAATGGCTTATTGTGATAATATAGAATTAGTATAGTCATGGTTCTTTAAAATCGATTTTGTTTATTAGCTAGTGACACAACAATAACTAAGGAATTCTCTAGTCAACTCCCATCTTCTTCACTATTAATGGCGCTAACAGATATTGTAAATCTAACTTTTACCATGACTGCAAATACATTGGAAAAAGCCTTCAGTGCTGTTTTCCGTTAGTTTTTTTGTTTTTTTTATTTACATTTGTTTTATTTGTGTGTTTGTTTTGTATATACACTGATACTGTAAGATACTGTAGATTACATAACATTTCTTATTTAACTGCAGGGGTTGCCGCACTAACATTTCCAGTAGTTCCACAAAGTGATCACTAACAAATCTCAGTTCTAGTTAATGACTTGACCTGAATTGGCCTAGACTGTCAAGCGTGATATTGTAGCAATGAAACGTGGGGACATGGCGGCCATGACATGGACATTCGGAATACACCTTCTTCACTCGGTGCCCAGGTTCTCCAGGCCGCGACCCACCCGGGACTCGATCGGGGCAGGAAAATATGAGGGCGAGCGGCTATTTTTACCGCCGGTCTTTTATAGCTAGACAGAGCCGCCGCACAGCAGCTGCAGCCTAAACCCCCGGGATTAACAAGAGGCTGAGTGCAGCGGCGGGGGGGGGGCGCTATAGTAGACGGACTCGTGCAAACACCTCTTTCTACCCAAACCCCTCGGCCTTTTCTCTGTTTCCAACCTCTCTTATCTCAACTTTTCCCTCCCGGGCGTGTCTCCGCAGGCGAAGCTGATTGTGCCCAATAGCACGGCCGGGCTGATCATCGGCAAGGGCGGGGCCACGGTCAAGGCGGTGATGGAGCAGTCGGGCGCGTGGGTGCAGCTCTCCCAGAAGCCCGAGGGCATCAACCTGCAGGAGCGCGTGGTCACCATCAGCGGGGAGCCGGAGCAGAACCGCAAGGCGGTGGAGATCATAGTGCAGAAGATCCAGGAGGACCCGCAGAGCAGCAGCTGCCTCAACATCAGCTACTCCAACATCTCGGGCCCCGTGGCCAACTCCAACCCCACCGGCTCCCCGTACGCCAACTCGGCCGAGGTGCTGCCCAACGCGGCCGCCGCCGCCGCCGCCACGGCCTCCAGCCTCCTCGGGCAGGCGGGCCTGACGGGCATGGGCACCTTCCCGACCGCCATGTCCAGCTTCTCCGGCAATGACCTGCTGGCCATCACCTCAGCCCTGAACACGCTGGCCAGCTACGGCTACAACACCAACACCCTGGGCCTGGGCCTCAACCCCGCCGCCGCCTCCGGGGTGCTGGCCGCCGTCGCAGCCAGCGCAAACCCGGCCGCCGCCGCCGCCGCTAACCTGCTAGCGTCCTACGCCAGCGACGCCTCTGGTGGCGCCGGCCACCCCGCGGCCGCCCTGGGCGGCTTCTCCCTGGGGTCTCTCGCCGCGGCAACGGGGGCCTCCAACGGCTACCTGAATGCTTCGTCTCCGCTGATGGCCTCCTCCCTGCTGGCGACGGAGAAGATGGCCGACGGGGCCAAGGACGTGGTGGAGATCGCCGTGCCGGAGAACCTGGTGGGCGCCATTTTGGGGAAAGGAGGGAAAACGCTGGTGGAATACCAGGAGCTCACGGGAGCCCGCATCCAGATCTCGAAAAAGGGGGAGTTCATTCCCGGCACGCGGAACCGTAAAGTCACCATAACGGGGTCGCCGGCAGCTACGCAGGCAGCGCAGTATCTGATCAGCCAGCGAATCACGTACGAGCAGGGCGTGCGTGCCACCAACCCGCAGAAGGTTGGCTAAAACGGGGGGAGGGGGATGAGTGGGGGAGGGGCAGACGGGCAGGAAACAAAGAGGAGAGAAAGAAAGGATGAAGACAGATGGCAGGGAATCAAGAGGGTCACCGACGAAAAAAAAAAAAGAAAAAAAAAATTAAGAAATGTCCAAATATGTGTTCAATATTTCAGTATCGACGGAGCGAATCGTGAAGGAGGAGGTGGGGGAGACAACCAAGATAAGTGTGTGTGATATGTGAATGTGTTTTTTTAAAGTTTGTCGAGTCCTTTTGACGACGGTGATCAGAGTATGCTGAACTGGTCCACTGCCTAGCTGCAGATGCAAGGGTGAGACCTTCAGTTTTCACCCTCCTCCACAACCTCATTGCTATTTCCTTTTTGTTTCTGTTCTTTTTTGTTTCTTTCCTTCTTTCTTTGTGGGTGGGGGGGGGGGGGGGGGGGGGGGTTTTTTTATAAA
>JAODVN010000006.1:114155-124318 GCA_025434125.1 Chologaster cornuta
CCCCCCCCCCCCCCCCCCTGAGCGGACACAAGGTCAACTGTAATTCCAGAGGTTCGCTGCCAACGGTAAACAGATGATCTGAATTTCCGAGTTAGACCCACAACAGTGTCTCTCTCCACATGCGTGCGCTTCCATCGGCTGCTCTGTCTCGAGGTGCACGACCGTACTCCTCTTCTACTTGGCCTTTCAGGGGCACACACTTTTAATTGTGTTAGAATGACTGGCGGGAAAATAGCGCCTAATCCAGCCGTTGCAGATTAGCAGGCAGAGCAGACGTCAGATGGCCCATCGTGACAAGGTTGGCTTTTGTTGTTGTCAGATTGAGGTCAGCCGCTTGAGGCGAGACTTAAACTGTAATTGATGCTGATGGGCCACTGTCAATGAAGTCCCCACACCGCACGGAAAGGCCTTGCGGACGGTCTCGTCAATCTGTGGAAATTGGGTTTGAGAAGGCATTTGAATGCACCCTGCCCCAATTATCCTCCCCCTCCTGTTCCATTATGTGACCTTTTAATTTGGTGACCTACCCCTCCGGTGTCGTCTCTCGTTTCCAAGGTAGCATTTAAAGTGGCTCTGTTGTCCGTCCCCCTGCTGCCAACCTCTGGACCTGGGCCACGGCAACGGGCTGCCCTGTTGCTCTTGGCCTTTGCAGGCGTCCCCCTCCCTCCGTGGAGTATTTGTACTTACACCGAGGCCCTTTCGTCATAGTCAACAGCGGCTGTCCCGCCGTGTTGGTGTGCTCGGCGGTTGCCAGCGGTGACGATGGTGTCAGGGCGGGCGTAAGGACACGGGAAGCAGCTGAGGCACAAGCTCTGTATTAATTAACCTTTACGGGGCGCGGCCCGGGCTGTCGGAGGTGTCCTGCGCGCGGACGACTCCCGTGACAGGGTTCGCGCCGGAGGTCTCCCGGGGGGGCAGAGGCACTGTCGCTGCCGTGGCAACGTAACACGGTGTGCGCCTCACTGTCAGCGGCTCTGGGCCTCATGACGGTGTCACGATGTGACAGGTGCACCTGATCCTTATCCCAGACACGCACACACACACACACACACGTGTCTCTTAGTCCTTTCTGAACCGATGGATAAAGACGCCGTCTAGCAAAATAGGACAGCCAAAGCCGACGTCACACTCTGCCTTGTGCACGACATGCATGCCCCCCCTTCTATACGCATAGCTTATAGAAATGTGTTGTGCACACAGGGTGGGTATTAGCCTCTGCCTGCAGAGCTGGGCTAGTGTCATGGGAGGTACTGCTGAAGTGCATAGGAAGGAAGGAGGGGGGTATAATCCACTGAAATGACGAGCTGCACGAGAAATAATTCCCAGTTCTCACAGGCCCTTCACATTTGAAAGACATCACAGTGAGGGGCTTACAGCCAGGGACCTGAATGTTTTCAAGGTAGCAGGCTTGAATTTTCAATTTGGAACCAATCAGCCCTAATCTACATTTGTCGTCTGTTGAAAGGTGTGGGGGAGAGGGGGAGAAACGGGGGGGGGGGGGGATGGGGGTGCAAGAGAGCGAGCGAGAGCCCGTGTGCAGTCAATCTGAAATGTTGCTAAGTAACAGAGATGGCCGACAAGGTGTTGAAATGAATGTGATGTAGCGGCGTGAAAATCCCTACTTCTCACACGTTTTCCCCCCCTCTCTCTCTCTCTCTCTCTCTCTCTCTCTATCCCCCCCTCCCCCATACCTCTCTCACCTCTATCTCTCTACCTCTTGCTCCCTTAGGTCCGCTGTGTGAGACCAGGAAAAGCTGAAAGGCGGCACCAAGATAACCGCCCACCGGGGGGGGGGCCCAAAGGACAAAGATCCTTAACATCCACGGCATCGGAATGTGTCAACATCTCTGGAGCGGCTTCTTCCCGCTGACTCCTTTGCCGCTCACATAAGCCAGGGAGCCAGACCTTTTAAGATCAATCCCTCATTGCCCCGCCCTGCCTGTTTTTTCCTTTTTCTCCTACACACCATCCTACAGATCCCTGGCTTTTCCAATGCCAGGGACGGCCTCCCACACCAGAATGGCTCTGGCCTCTCGGCGTTGCTGACTGCTCAAGCTGCTGCCGAGACACCCCCACTGTTCCACTTGGTACCGCTGTTGGGACACAAGCGTCAGTCATGCCACAGTCGGCCCAAATGAGCCAGTGGACGGCCGTTTGCTAGTAGCATTGCTGAGCCACACGCGGGGATCCTAGTATTGAACATGACTCATGGGGAGGAACCTGGCCCTGAGACACACAAGGATTCAGCTGTTCTAACTTACCTGGAAGGTTTACTGATGCATCCGGTTGTGGCCGGGCCCGGGGCCTCGGCCAGCAGGCGGTCGGAGGCTGCCCATAGCAACCAGGAGCAGGCCGACAAGGCCGGCGGGCCCTTCCTGCCGCCTGGCCGGGGCCCCGCTGCACCCAGGCCCAACGGCCCCGCCTCGCTGGGGGCCTCGCAGCACCTGAAGAAGGCCCGCCTGCTGCGCTCCGGTGCCTGGAGCGACGCGGGCAGCCAGAGAACCGCCACGCCCCCGGCGACGACACCGGCGGCGCAACTGAACGGCCACCAGGGGGCGGGCGGACAGAACGGAGCCCTGGGGGAGGGCACCCTGCTGGCCTCCCTGCTGCAGTCCTTCAGCTCGCGGCTGCAGAGCGTGGCGCTGTCGCAGCACGGCGCCGGCGAGCCCCCGGGCGAGCAGCGTTCCCCACCGCCCACGGCCTCCGCCGCCGAGCCCGCCCCCGCCACCTACAGCACCGCCTCCAGCCGGCTGAAGGGCCTGATGAGGAAGAGCAAGGCGGCGTGCCACAGCGGCACGCCCTACACCCGGCGGGCCGCCGCTGGGCAAGGCCAGGACCGGCCACCGGAGTCGTCCCCGCCACCGGCCACCCCCCCGGCGGCAGGCAGCGAGGCGGTGTCCTGCGCAGAGCGCCTGAAGGCGGTAGCCAACATGGTGAAGATCCGCTCCAGCCCGGCGCCCTCCCCCAAGCCCAGCCTGGCCTGCAGCCAGCTGGCCCTGCTGCTGTCCAGCGAGGCCCACCTGCAGCAGTACTCCCGGGAGCACGCACTCAAGGCCCGGCTCTCCGGCCGCTCCGCCAGCGAGCGGCTGGCCGCCATGGCGACGCAGCAGCAGGTGGGCGGGACAGACAAGCGGCCGCCCAGCGCCGGAGAGCCGCCCCCGGCAGCGCCACCGCCGCCGCCACTGCCTGACACGCTGGGCGGCTTCCCCGCCCAAAACGGCACGGCGGCCAGAGCCCCGGCTCCCCCAGCGCTCCCCAGGCCGGACAGGTCCCGCCTGGGGAGCCCCTCCCTGCAGCGTGGGCCCAACCAGACCTCTCCTCCTCCTCCCTCTCCCCAGCACGCCCCCAGACACACCCACACCCTAAGCCACGCCCCCAGCCACGCCCAAACCCTAACCAACAACCCCAACCAGCTCCCCAGGGAGAAGCGGGCGTTCGACTCGCGCCCCTCCCGACCCCCTCAGACCTGCAGCAGCCTGCTGCTCCTGCTGCTCAACAACCACAACAGCCAGCGGCAGCTGACCAAGAACGGGCACCTGGAGGAGGAGGAGGAGGAGGTGGAAGGAAGGGGAGAGGACGGCGGCCGAGGCGGCAGCGGCCTCCCGCTGCCTCCTCCCAGCTGCTCCTCCTCGGTCACCTCCGACAGCGAGTGCTCCGCCCAGGAGAGGAGCCTGGCAAAGGACAGCGACGACGCAGAGAGCTCCTATTCCAGCTGCTCGCCCATCGACCTCTCCGTGAGGAGCCGGGGCGCCGCGCCGGGGCCCAAGACCTCCTCCTCGTCCTCTTCCACCTCCTCCTCCTCGTCCTCCTCCTCCTCCGCGGTGTTTTCCTCCGCCCGCGCCGCCTTCTCTCCCCCTCCCTGCGTTCACCCGTCTCTCGCTGCCTCCTGCTCCGCGTCCTTCTCCGGCTCGTCGCTGGACAAGATGACGGAGTCGCTGATCAACAAGTGGAAGCCCGAGGCGTGCGGCGGGTCAAAGGTCGTCCCCAGGGCCCGGGAGGAGCCGGAGCCCCACCCCAAGCTGACGCTGATGCAGCTCCTGCTGGAGCGCAGGAACACCGACAGGGCGGCCAGAAGCGGAGATCTGCCGCTCGACGTAACCATGGCCACCATGTCGGTGCCCCCGGGGCCGAGGGGAGGGGGAGGAGCGGGAGAGACCCGGACTCCGTCCCCGGGCGTCCAGTCCAGCCCGCTGGACCTGTGCAAGACCAAGGCCGCGGCCGCCGAGCCGGCCTTCAGCGCCAGCAAGCTGCTGCAGAACCTGGCCCAGTGCGGCGGGGCCTCCGCCTCGCCCTCCCCGCCCGCCGGCAGGGCCCCGGAGGCGGTCCTGCTGGAGAGGCTCGACGGCCCCGTCCTCCACCGGAGCACCGCCAACACGCCGCTCTCGGACGGGCCGTCGGCCAGCGGCACGCCGCCCAGCCGCGGCTCCGGGGGCTCGCCCCCTTCCTCCTCCTCCTCCTCCCAGATAGAGAACCTCCTGGAGAGGCGCACGGTTCTCCAGCTGCTCCTGGGGACCGGCTCAACAACAACAGCCGGCACCCGCCAAGACCGCGTCAGCGGCGGAAGGGGCGGCGCGGAGCTGCAGGCGGGGAGCTCTGAGAGGCACCCAGCCGTCTGCGACAGCTCCAACGGGCCCTCGGCGGACGTGAAGGTGAAGACGGAGCGCCAGGAGGAGGCGTCCGAGGACTTCAACGGAAGGAAGAGGCGGGGCTGGGGCGGCGGCAAGGCCAGCCCCGCCCCCTCCGAGCTCCCGGCCGACTTCAAGACGGAGCAGCCTCTGCCGCCGCGGCCGACGGAGGTGGTGGCGAAGTACGGCCTCCTCAGCCAGCTGTTGAAGCAGCAGACGGCCACCTACTACGCCAGCGCGGCGCCGCAGCCGCAGCCGCAGCCCCGGCAGGTGAAGGAGGAGCTGCCGGGGGACTGCCGGGGCCCCAGCCCCAAGAAGAGACTGCTCTGCCCCGAGCGGGCGGCCGGGGACGGCCTCGGCCTCGTCTCGGCCCTCCAGGAAGAGCCACATCACCGGAAGACGCCCAAGGAGGCGGGAACGGGAGCGGCGGCTCCGGCTAGGAGCCCGCCCACCGACTCCCCCGCCAGGGAGAGCCGGGGCTTTAACGTGCTCAAACAGCTGCTGCTCTCAGACAACTGCCTCAAGGAGTTGTCCCAGCATCCCAGGGCCGCCTGCAGCTCCTCGGCCCTTCAGGCCAACGGCCATCCCGTAATCGCAGCCCCGGTCCCCAGCCTGCCGCCCCACAATCACAGCTTCCTTCCCCCTCCCTGGCAACCCCACCCCTCGCTCAACTTAGGACTCCATGGTAACCTCAGGCCCCTGCCCACCAACACCAACACCAACAGCAGCAGCAGTCTGCCGGGCGACGCTCCCCTCCGCTTCCCCTGGGATCACCACCCAGCGCCTTGGGCCGTCTCCCAAAAGCAAGACGCCCCGACCCTGGTCAAGCAGGAGCCGGAGAGCCCGGTGCGGTGGTCGGGGCAGGAGGACGAGGGCGGAGACTCGAACCGGGACTCCCCGCGGCTGACCCGCTCCAACCCCATCCTGTACTACATGCTGCAAAAGGGCAGTGCTCAGCTGAGGAGGGAGCTCAGGGACCAGGCGGAGGGCACCCGGCCTGCAGCCTGCGTTAAGGAGGAGCCAATCGGCGACGCGCATGCCTACGAGCACAGACTGAGCTCCGCCCCCCACAGTGACAAGCACAGCCGCAAGAGCCATGGGCTGAGCCAATCATCTGAGTAGTAGCTTTGGCAGACTTTTGTCAACTAAAAAAAACTAAAAAACTAAAGGGGGAAAAAACTGAGAAAAATGGTTTAAAGATGTTTTTATTTCTTATTTTTTACTGACTTGCCAAAATTGGTTTGCAGTTGAGACAAATGTACGGAATGCTGTAATGAAGGTTTATTCTTATTTCTTTTGAGAGAGAGAGAGAGAGAGAGAGAAAGAAAGAAGTGGTTCAAGTGTAAAGGCATATTTTCATTACATTATTTTTAAAACGGTTGGGTTATGAAAAGGTACAAAATATCTCGATCACAGAAGAATGTCTAATTCATTAAGCCAAAATTAAGGAAGTGTCTAATGTATATTTGCCCATTATATGATAATCATGCAGTATGTATTTAACATTCTGAATTACAAATTCCTCCTTTAGAACTTGGTCCAGTTTAATACTTTGTCTCCGAATTGTACGCATATTACAAATGTGTTCTCCTTGTTGCTTGGCATAAAACATTTAGAAATAGCTTTTCAAGCAACATTCATAATTAACAACTCCAGAAATACCAGAACTCACTTCAGTGAATGTTTATTTTCTCTATCAGAACATAGAATAGACAGAAACTCATACATTTTAGATCAGATTCCAAATACAGTTGTCTTCCAGGGTAAACACTGCAATACATTACAAAAACTTACAAGTTTAAGACATTCAAAGGAAGACCTTGGAAACGATATTCTCACACATAGGGAGTATTACTGTGATCAAGGGTTTTTCTAAATGTTCTTCAAGAATATTGTAATGGTATAGTTGCCAGAGAGATGACAATACATCAGCAGTGCTTCAAATGGTCACTCATTGTATTTTGCTTTTACCTGAATTGAATTTGTAAGGCTAAAATTTGACAGTGCAAATTCGGGGTAGGGTGTGTTTTCAGATAGCAGTGTCATAAGGTTTAAAATGTGAATACAGGTTTCTAGAGCAACGGTTTTAAGACTGCAGCATCTGGATAACCGTTATCTTTGGTGAAGTGACACCATTTCTCCCTGTTGATGCACGCAGACTTTTGATGTGAAGTAAATGCTTATTTTCAGGTCATGTGGTATTGAATCCAGAATTTGCACTATTAATTTTTAGTCTTTTGGTGTCCTTTTTAAAAATACGTTATTGGCATGTTATTAAAAAGAAATGTCAGTATTGTTATCCTTATGAAAAAATTTGAAAGTTTGTGATTTTCTTGTTTTGAATTATTTCTTGACTTGTGCTTCATGGACACCTTTCTGTTTCTTTTCTTGATGGTCTCTCTTAACTCATAAAATGTCAAAAGAATCGCATGAATATTAAGAGAACACCACCAGATCCCACTAGTTATCAGACACGCGCCGGTGTCTTGGCAGATATCCTGTATCTTATCTCCTTACTTTGATTATACTGTATTCGTCTCAGTATCACTCTTAGTTTCACATGCTGCATTCTCCACGTCTTGTGATCTTTTTAACACATACACATAAGAGGTGTCTCTATTCTACTATTAGGACATTTTCACAGCGGTTAAATATATGTGTGTAAATAGTACTTTCATTATGAAAGATGACTATTTTGTATTGTCGAAGAAAAAGATATTACCCTAGTTTTTAATGCCCTGAAATGTAAATATGAATTATATGCGCAACTAGTGTATATACAAAGGCAGAGGATGCTATGGCCATTATTATTATTTTTTTTATTTTTTTTTCTTGGTTGGTTTGTTCTTTGCATGTGTCTTAATGTGGTAAATGATAATCTATCCTGCGCTGTGTTGTGTAATAACGTCTGACTCCTCACTGCTGCCTGTTGCATGTAGACGCATGGGAAATACCTGTGTATCCCTACTGGTCATGGGGGGGGGGGGGGTATGTCAAGTCTTAAAATAGGTATTTTTTATCAAACTGTGGAGCAAGATGAGTAGAAGTGGGGAAATAAAACGTGCATTGAATTTTCTTTGTGATTTTTCTTTTTTTTCGCATTACTGTTACTGGTTAACAGAGCTCTGTGAATGGTTTGGAGTTACTGGTGGTTCCACATAACAATCATAGAAATGCATTGTGCATCCCAGAACTACATCCCAGAACTCTTATTAGTTGCAGCAAATAAAAAAAGTTAATATCCATGTGAAGACCTGAAACATTAATTTTCTTTTTATTGGGTTTTTATTTCTTTGGTGTTCATTTGCACTGATATCTAAAAAATAAAGTACTAAAATGCATGATCTAGTATTAATGTGTTTTCTTTGTTATCTCGCACCATACACTGTTGCAGTTGTGTCTACTTAGAAATGTATCCAATGTGTCTATATGTATTTAATTTCATATTTTTACTTAAGGTTTCTATCAACAATTTCATTCTGACATTTTACTCTAAATAACAACTGCTGTGGTTGTATTTTTTGTGAGTCTAAGAAGGAATATCAATCCTTTCAATTACAATATTTAAGTTTATCAGGCCATCAAAGTTGAATCTATCAATCAAGCAGTGCAGTATAGTAAGTGCTTCTTTGCTGGGCTGAGTGCACCAAAGTAGTGAAGATTTTATTGAGTGTCATCAACTGTGTACTGAATTCTTGCCCATGGACACGCCTTGGAGAAAATGCTCCAAAAACCACAATTTGATGATGATGGCTTGCTGGATTAGAGAAAAACAGCCGTAATAAAATCTTCCAAAGGTAAAGTAGAGATCAAATCAAACTTTCCTCGCCCTGGGTTTGAATAAGAAGTCCGACAGACGGCTTTTTGCCTGCAGTGTCCGACTTCCCTTTATTTAGGGGAGTTCCCCCACCCTAAACTCCAAGCAACCTCCAGACCCCCCCCCCCCCCGCTCCCCCGGTGAACTTCTCCATTTCAAGATTCTTATCAAGACTGAACCACCCATAACCCCTTGATTTCCTCCCGTTGCAAGCACAGCGGCACACATAAAGGAGGAAGTCACAAGTTTAAACTGAGGTCAAGGTGTAAAACTTGACAATCGGCTGTTTGTCGGCAGCTCTGCTCTTTGATTTCCTGACCTCAGCGTAAAAGGATGTGAGGGCTGCACAACAGGCCACTCAAATCGAGGCCAAGGACTCTGAAGGCACAGAAAAAGCATTTAGTAATTATGAGGCCCCTAAACCTATTTTCTGCTAAAATGATTGATGCATTGAAAAATGTTTTAAATGCCTCTAGAGTGGTTGTACATATAAAATAAGAAAATGGAAATCTGACAACAAATCGAATCATTGGATATATAATCACGGTGATTCGCCATGATTTTATAACTAATACAAAATGAACCTATACAGACTAGCTGCTGTTTAGAGTGAGGTGAGGTGCTTTGTAGGTTCACATGGAGGCCATGCCCAGTGATCACTTCATCATACAGTAGCTGATGTTAATAAAGCTGTTCACAGATGTCTAGTAGATGTCACCCAGGCAATGCAAGTGATAGAGCCTTGAATACACCATGCGACACAGACGTTATATTAACGCACACAGATTTAGCATTCATCTTCTTGGACTGTCATTCTTACGAATTAATAAATACAAATGTTGTTTATGTTGAGTTTTAATTAAGCAATGTTGCCGCTGCAGTATTTGGACAAGTACGACATTAAACCAGTTGCTGGGGACGGCTGCTTTGTTTATTCTTGCAACCATACCGTCTCCCTGATGAGTCCTTGGCATTTGAAGATGTACATCTCTGTGAGGCTTGTTCTCTGACCCCCTCAAGCCCTCATGGGGTCAACCCCTCCCCCCCATCTTGCTCTGACCTGGCTGATCCTGTTTCCTGACACAGGATCAACTTGCTCTGCAGCTGTGACCCTCGCAAGCATCACAATCACAGGGACACCCCTCGAACAAAATACATAAATATGACAACTGGCAGCTTGGTTATAGGTTGGCCTTTTCCTTGCATGTAATAGCCTTTACACTTACCCCCTTTGCCCCTTCCAATGACTTTGTCCCTGCTGATCTGCGTGAATATGTGCAGGGCCGGGAAATGTATTATTCATAAATGACTAATGATCTTGATTCAAGTATGTGGGACCAATGTTTTTAAATACAGCACAGCAAATAATTGCCCCAAGCAAGAAGTCCTTAAAGAAATTTGACTGAATGGAAGGGGTTCGTGATTTTCATTAGTGATAATATAGCATGTGGTATAGTGCATATTAATGCATACTGGTGGTCAAGTGAATGCATGTAAACAGAGTGAATTCAATATTCATGCTGAGTTAGAGTCCCTGCAGCCCATTCTGAGACCTGTCAACTCAAGAGATCCTGTCTGACACTGAATGAACATGGCTTCCATTAACAAGAGTAAATGTTTTACAAACTCTCTGGAAAGAGCTTGCAACGTCAATCTTTTGTCTGTTGATGTCTCCGTTCGGTCTCCTCATATCTTCTTACATAGGCGACACAGACTTTTTC
>JAODVN010000006.1:315716-325726 GCA_025434125.1 Chologaster cornuta
CAAACAAATCTTTCAAATTATTACTGGTGGCAGTTCAAACGTAATCTACCATTAACTGTGAATGGCTGCTACTTTAAACCCAATCTTCCTGAGTAACTGCAGCTCTGACTACATTACCAGCAATTGTCACAACTTCTTAATCAGCATGCAGGCAGCCCTCATTCCCAAATGAGGTGTCACTTAGGATGAAATGATTGGCAACATGATACTGGATATGTTCTTTGGATAATCAAAATACTTCATTACTTCCCTGGTAGTTTGTCTTTCTCTGTAAATGTAATACTCCTTTTATTGTGGCACCTCGAGGCCACAATATGCGCTCTGTCCATCTTAGGCCAACCTGACTGTTACAAATAGCTGTCCTCTGTATATAGGTGAAGCGCTTCATGTGTTTTTAGACGTGCTCTCTGTAAAGTGATCAAAGCCCCATTGGACGACGTACTGTAAATGGGATAATTTATTGCTGTATCTGTGTTTGTTTGGGTGGTTGTATATTGAATTTGTCTTCATCCTGGGACGGGGTGGGGGGGTGGGGGGGTCGATGTTTGTAATGTTTGTGTCCATCTCGAGGAGGGGGGATTGGGGTGGGTCAAGGGTGAACTCTATCACAACTGGTCTATACCAAGAGTGTCTTCATCGAGGGAGTGGACAGGACAGGGTCTGTCCTCTTCAAAACAGGAACATTGTTTTGCACCAAAGTCACCATCTAAGCGCAGCTTCTTCTTATTCAAGGGTACTATGGACGGATGATATCAGAACTCAAAATAAGAATATGGTTTTATTTTCATTTTCAGACATAGAAACCGTCTTTTTGCATGAATAAATGTCGTCTTTTTATTGGCTTGTGTGCCCGGTAACAGCATGACCATTGTGTGAATTCTCACATACCGGTGTGTTTGGAAAATGTTTAGGAAATTTCTCCATGAGATATTTTACTTACCTCTTGACATGAACATTTCTTGGCATTCACAATCAACTGTTTTACAAGATGCAGGCCCAGGAACTGTTTGAAGGCTGCCTCCCTTGCAGAAATGCAGCTCAGAAGCATCCCATCAAACTTCAAACTGTTTTATTTGATTGCATCTTTGTAAAACATCATGGATGTCAACGCCAGTCATCACTTAGCTAGATAGACATTGCAGTCTTGTAAAAGCGCTCTTTATTAAAACGTTGCTATTTTCAATACGTTTGAATGCTTGCTTATTTTTCTTGGGAGGTAGTGATTGAAGTTCGCAGTACTGTATATGTTTGGTCATGTCTACATGGTGCGTTGAATAGGTTTGCCCTATCTTGTCCTCTTTTTCCTAATTTGGGATCATCCTCTAATGGTGGCTTTATTTTATGGATGCAGCCTTGGGATCATTTGTCTAAAATTGTTATTTCTTAGACCATCCTTGTTCTATGGACAGCAGATGAGATAACCAGTGTATTATGCTACAGGTGTACAGATTCAGACAAATGACAGCAGACGTTACCCCATTAATACACTGAAACAAACATGGTCAGAATTGCCATGTCTGTTTCTTAGATTTTTCTTTTTTTGATTCAAGGTATGTATTTACATGTATTCCAGAATGGGAAATTATACTTGTAGCTTATCCAAAATATCTACTGTTGAATCAGAGTTTAAGCTATAGCCTAGCCTGTTAAAATAAATGCAACCTGCCTCTTGCAGAATCATCTTAAGTACTCAAGGAAACATTTAAAATGGATTTAAAGTCCACAGACTTGTGTATCATTAAGACAATATTTTAATTTGCACTATCCTTAAGGACATGGGAACTCATAGGGTTTCTGTCAAACTTGAGTCAATTGACCCTACCCAATAAGACTATTGGAAAAGCACTTAATGCATTTAGAGCACTTATCCCTCACAGGTTGATTATCCAGTGAAAAACTTAACATTCTCTCACTCACATTACTTCCAAGTTCATTTATGTACCAAGAAGGTCCCATCTGTCATTGTGAGTTTTACCCTGAGTGCCCATTACATACTTCACTGACTCATTGAGTCCATCTATATCTGTCCATTGTGGTTGAGGGCATGAAACGGTAGCATTGTCCGTGAACATGTTAGCAGGGAGTGAGGGTTCAAACCTTCTATTTCTTCTCATCTTTTTTGTACATCTTGATACATTTATCAACAATGGGTTTGCATTGTTATAAAATGATTGGTTTTTAATTTGAAATGCAGAGGTTGATGTTTTTGAAAGAAAACTGAATAAAATGTCATCTGATGGTGTTTGTTGGTGGCTTCATTAAAAAACAAAGTTCCTCAAAATTTTAATTGACAAGATAATAGCATTTATTCATACCATGAAAGAACAAGGACACATTATGGATCAATTGAAAGTTGTTTATTTAACCTTTTAAAGAACATAGGACAAATGCAATTGAAAACAAAATATCAAAGATGTGTTCAGCGTCAATTATACAATGTGGCATTGAAATTCATTTTGGTTTTGTGGATGGGGAACGTTGAACCAGCAACTGATCTTGAGCCTGGTTATTCCTCAATTTAAATAGTGGGGGAGGCCTACCATTGTGCTCTTAAAGCAAGGCACTTAACCTCAAAGCGGACCCCAGAGTGTATATACGAAAACTAAACTCCATCCTATCTATGGATTTCACGCCCAGTTCTGGCTCCGATTGGCTGGTGCTCTTGAGTGACAGCCCATTAGATACAAGATGTGCTGTCAATCTGCCTGCTTCAGCGGTGGTTGGGCCAAAGAGGACATAAAGAATGTTTGTGTATGCATGTGTTAGGGGAAGGAATGTACGAGCAGATGCCGCCGCCGGGAGGGGAAGGGGGGATTCGTTAAACGCAAACAAGACATCTCCAATAAAAAAATTAAAATACAAAAATCAGGAGACGCATGTCCAAATCAAAGAACAAAAAGAAAAGAACTATTACAAAAACCTGAAATTCCCCCAAAGATGCATACAGAACAAAGTCTAATTGGGAGGGGGAGGGGGCGTAGGTGTACAGGGTCTGTGTGTGGTCTGAGTGTTTACCTTAGAGGGGACACCCCATCGTCCACAGCAGTTTCAGGCCTAACGCTGCTGTTTTCCCCATCCCACGCTACAGCTGCGCGTGGCGTACGTCCATGGCTAGGGCTCAGTAAGGCTCCCTCCCACTCTAGCTGCAATAATCAGCGAGAGGAAGAAGGTGGCTGGAGCAGCAGCAACAACAAGGCATGCAACTAACAGATGTGGAACAATGTGTGGCGTGCGCCTAAGCACAGCACTGAGCACTACCAGTTCAAATGCTGTAAAACACTAGTGTGTGTGTGTGTGTGTGTACGGGGCACAGCATGGAATGAGCAGGCCAAGTGGATTATAGTGTATGTAGTAGTTAGGTGTGCATTAGTAGCATTGCCAAGTGTGCTATGGAAGAATCCAAATACGAGTGTGTAGACAAACGGCCTTTGATTGGGGGATAGGTAGGTCACTAGTGATGCCTCTAGAGGTGTGTGATCAATCTCTTCTGGTGATATCAGATGGGGAAGGTGACAGAGTCCAACAACTCTTGACACAGCTGTTGAGAACTGTCAATGCGTAAAACTACCAGAGGAAAAGCCATCTCTCACTTGCATTTTATTCAGACTAAAATGTCCCTAATCTCTTCCTCACAAATGAACACAGATACACGCCCATTGCCACGCCAACACTATTTTTCTCCTCCCAATTTAAGTAAAACACTAAAAACAGCTTTATGAAATAAGTGAATAGGGGGATTTACACTGAACATATTTTGACCTGCAATTCAGGAGTTTAATATCCCATTCTCACGGTCTAGCTTTACATAAATAAAAAAATCTGCTGGTACAAACAGAATGGCTATTTTCATAGACTAGTCTCACCATCTTGAAAATGAACTTGGTTAATTCAACTAACTATTTCTAAAGTAAACATTTGTACACCAACATTACAAAAGTTTCAAACTAATTTTTTATAAAAATAATTTCAAATTTTAAAAAGAAAACCTAGTCCATTGTTCAAATGCTAGCATCATTGTCAGGAATCAATCTCAAACCAAATTTTGGTTGTTTTAATTTCTTGGGTTTAAGATGAGGAATAACGTATATACATAACAAAACTGACTTTATTATAATTATTTTACAACTTGGATTAAACACTTGTGTTGACTCAACATTTGTTTCTACAAAGTGTAGCCTGACGTTTGAGGTTGGGAACCGTGAAAAGTAACAAAGGATCATTAAAATAAAAATATTATGTAGGACATATTTCCTATCACTAATGTTCATTACTGGACAATATGGGCCAGATAAAGACTTGTTTAACTGATCATGCTTGCAAGGTTACATTTACACTGCAGAAACGCAAATAGTTTTTCTGCAGTTTGCAACCTAGTAAAAAATAAAAACTCTAACCACAGCCAGATATCTCAACCAACCAGTTTTACCTGGTAACTTGTATCCAACACAAAATTAAATCTTAAGCAAACCTAAAGAGTGGACTCAATTAAACTTTAGATACATCTTAGCTATACCAGCCAACATTAAGGAGTCGCTCAGATCTTTCATTAACGGCTTTGGGGCTGGGAGATTTTTGATCCCTGTAGATCTGAACACAAACAGGTAAGAAAACAAATTGTAACCCACTCTGACTACATCTTCCAGAGAGTAAAAGATCTTACCCATACCGTCATATATAACAAATACTAAACCCACAAGTTATTTGACTTTATCATGGTAGCCACATCTATGTCAGTGTTGCCTTTCTGCCTAGTCAACAGTTATAGAGGAAAACCTGGACACTTTTAAATGCTAAATTGGCCACACTTTCCAAGGATCATGTAGTGCACGCACCTGTCTATGTGTACACTTTAACTCCTTCATAGCCATGTCCCCTTGCTCGAGACAACTCTCGACTGTTGAGACACAACCAATATTTATTCTATCAAGACATTATGGACTGAGCAGCACAGTAGTTAACACAAGGCCCAGTAACACAAATCACGGACACTAGTGCAGTCTCTAGTCAAATCATAAGGGGCAGGGCGATTATGTAGTAGGGAGCAGGTCTTTTTGATCAGAACAATTTTTATTGATACTTTGTCAACCTTCGACAGACAATGGCTTCATTGTCTCGATATGCATTAAGGCACTCCTCTGGTATGGATGACGAACCATTCAACCCAACAAATACCCAGTTGATGCAGTGAGAAAAAAAAAGTTTATATAGTAGTATAACATAACCAAATGAATGGCTGGATTGGCAGAATGAGTGTTGCTGCAACCATGTCTGTCTGTACTGCTGCTTAACTTCTTGTTAACCTGACTTAGGTCAGCGGACTCCTGGAATTTCAAGGGAATTACCACACAACTTGAGTTGTGTCACATCCTAAAGTACGGGCAGGCAAAAATAACTACCATTGAGAAAGGAACACTGTGCTTCTAAATGAAGTTACAGCGTGGCGGCCAAGTCTAGTCTTCACCTGAAAGTTCAGTTGAGGAAGAGGTTGAACCACTACAAAACGGGTCAGAGAACTAAATATATGTATTGCCCTGTAATACTAATCTATTTAGCCAGATGTGGCACCACCTCTCTGACAGACAGCCATACTGTGTAGCTCGTCACTTAACCTAACCAACTAGCCGGCGAGCTCCAATTGCCATGGCGAAGAAAACGTTTGTCAGTTGTTACAGTTATTCACGTGAAAACCTGTCTGTTAAAACTGTTCCTTAGGCCGTTACAGACACATACGCACACACATTAGATCGCTGGTGCCCACACACACACACGCAAAGCACGCACACACACTGCCACGTGGAAGGGAAGGAGTTTGGGGAAGGGGGGTGCGAGGGGGAAGTGGCCTATCGATAAGGGGGTTCTGGCGTGTTGTAAGGGTATTCATGGCGCTGGGGCAGGGATTGCCCGTGTGCGGGTGTCTGCTGCTCATACGGTCTGGACGTGGCGTAGCTTCCCGACGCCGCGTAAGCGCCAGAGGAGTCGTACGCCTCTGCGTAGCCTCCGCTCGACGAGGCGTCGTAGCCCGTGGACGAGGAAGCGTCGTAGCCCGCCGAGGAGCCGTCGTAGCCTGCCGAGGAGCCGTCGTAGCCTGCCGAGGAGCCGTCGTAGGCCCCCGCGGGGGCCCCGTAGGCCCCCGCCGAGGAGGCGTCGTAGGTGCCCGGGGCCGCGGGCGTGGCGTAGGTCGCCGGTGGGGCGCTGTAGGTGCCCGGGGGAGCGGGCGGGGCCGAGTCGGCTGCAGGGTAGCCGGACGCGTCGGCGGAGGCCGGAGGGGGCGGGGGCGGAGGCGGGGGATTGGTGTAGGCGTACTGGAGGTACTGGTACTGCTGCTGGTACTGCTGGTACTGCTGGTACTGCTGCATCTGCTGGTAGTATTCTGTGTAACTCCTGTGGGGGGAGGGGGGGGGGAAGGAAAGGCGGCGGGGGGTCAGATTACCTCACAACACCGGCTTAACAACAAAAACAGTTGACATGGTATAGGTACCTGGCCATGGGATCTGCAGCGTCAGCAGAAGCAGCGGGGCCGCTGGGGTCATCGGGGCCTCCGAGTGGTGTTGGCAGCAGCGCGCGCCGCTTGGGCCGTGTCTGGCCCATGGACCCGGGCACGGGGTCGGGCAGGAGCGGGGCTCTGTTTCCCCGAATGGGGCTGCGGTCCCGGTCGCCGGATGCCGTGCCCGTCTTCTTGAGGATCTGCTGCTCTGCCAGAACCTTCCAATTCAAATGAAAGTCATTGAGCTTCGCAGAAAGAAATGGACCCCACACAATGGCACATATTGCTTCATATCCCATGGTGGCCTCTCTTTGTTTTTGAGCCTATATATAGTTCAATGGCCAGTAGAAACACACCTCCAAAGGCAATATTAACTAAATGTTGATTGCAAAACGAATGATAGAATATACAAACAGACCTTCTGTCCCTGCTGGAAAAACTTGGCTCTTGCCGCCTCAAATAGTGCAGTCGGGTCCGTCCCTGGTGGAAGCTCTGCCTCTTGGGCGCCAACTTCCGCCCCTGAGCTGCTGTGATTGGCCACTTCCTGGTACACCTGGTCAGCAACAGAGCCGTATACCTGGCTGGCAAGAGCACCGTATATGGCAGGGTTCACCCCGTCAGTCCCTTTGGTGCTCGTGAGGCCTTTCAGGGCGGCGTAGGTCGGGTCAAAGGTTGTGGTATTGTAGAAGGAGTTGTGGACACTCTGCTGAACCTGGAGACAAAAAACAGACGGGAATTCAAAAGATGTTAAAGGTGGCGGATGAAGCATTTGGCAATAGGTCTTCATAACCGTCTATGCACATGCAGTAAGTACTATATCATATGTAGTCACAGCATTAAGTGACCTGGCAATGTGAGTGTGTATCCTGCAGCTTTCAGAGACTTGGGAGATATGCTGACCTGTATGGGGAGGCCGGCGGCAGCGGCGGCAGCGGCTGCCAGCACAGCTGCCTGGCTCTGGTGGTGCTCCAGTGACGGGTGTGGCAGAAGACCCTCTCTGGGTGCACCTGACGAGAAAGAACCAACGTTATATAATTACAAAAAGCCGCGACAGCAAATGTAAAAGCAACCACAGCTCAAACCTTTGACAGAAATAATTACAGACACTAAATATACTTCAGTGGAAATGTTGAAAAGTTCAAATGTAAAGGTATACAAGGGAATAGGGGCTGATGCAGAGGGGGTTAGGGTTAGCCATTAGTTTTGTATTCACGGAACCAAGACTGTGTAGAAGTACCAGATGTGTTTTACCAGCAATCCCAGAATGGTAAGACAGTGGAATGCGACAAGATATTTGATGAATTTGACTAAACGTGTATTAGCTTACCATACATATACTATGCTGATTATACACATAACGGAACGGTTGTCTGACCTGAGCCCAGAGCCAGGCCACCGGCCATGAGGGCTGCGTTGCCAGCGTTGTTGAGCTGGTTGATCAGGGGCTGCGCCTTGGACAGCTCTACTGACAGCTGACGGCCCTTAAATATGGTCCCGTTGAGGGCGTCGATGGCTGCCAGGGCATCCTCCTTCCTCTCCATGTGCACAAATGCGTAGCCAGCATTGGAGCATAACCTGGCTGTGGTGGGTATGGGAAACGAGCAGGGTATTTACACATTTCATTTAAACCACCAGAACATTTTCAACTGTCTTGTGTGCTGGCGATAAGCCCCTAAAACTGACCTTTAACCTTGTCACAGTCCAGAACCCTTCCAAAGGTCTGAAACAGGCCATGCAAGTCGTCGGCCGAACACGTGGCGCTCAGGTTCCCCACAAACACCTTGGTGGAGTTTGGAGGGCGTGCGCGTGATTCCTCCACCACCAAGGGCCTGCCTCTGTATTCTTTGCCATCCAGATGCTGTATGGCCCTGCCAGAACCACAACCATAAACATCGTTTGCTGGTGCATTGTGGCTAGCTTGTAGCGGAAGAATTAGCACAGATTTTAAAAAGGTGTTTCTCAATGTCAAGGAAGGATTCTTAGCAGCTGGATTTCAAGGATGCCACGTCATCAAATCTTGACAAAGTACCGTTCCAATGTCTAGAATACTTTAGAATTCTACCAAGGCTTCAGTCCTTCGATCAGAGGATTTTTAATGATGCATGTGTGCATCCTCCGCATTCTAAAAATACCCACAATCCTATGCGAATGTCAGAAGAGGAGAGATTTAAAAATGGCGCGAAAGGACACTCTCAACAATACAGCACGACCCATTGTTTTTTCAACCGAAACGCGCTGTATAATTAAGCATAATAATTTTTACGGTGGGACATTTTTTTGAATGACGTCATCTTGCACGCTAGCTAGGCCGTTCCATTACATGTTCTTCGAATGTCTTTCCTGGCCTCAGAAGGACCCGACTAGGAAGGCATTTGAAAGGATCCGTCCTATTAAGGAAGCATCCATTACATTGAGAAACACCCATAGATAGATATAACATTATTGATATAATGGGATGGGGAATGGTGAATCACAATAATTACCTGTCAGCTGACCCCTCTCCTTTCAGAGTAACAAAAGCATACTGTCTTAACAGGGAGCAGGTGTGGACCTCCCCATATGGAGCAAAAAGCTTGTTCAGTTCTTCGTGAGTTGCATCTAATGGAAGGTTCCCCACAAACAATTTTACGTTCTCAGTGTTCATCTCTGTGTCCACCAGAGATCTGTACATGGATAAACAGAACATGCATCATTTGTAAGCTTCTTATTTGTATCTGTAAAAATGTGTACATTCAACAATAAATGTGTCTTATTATACCATGTAGATTTAAGCCATGTTATTCATTATTTGCTACTGTAACCATATCTTCTTGTGTTAAACTAGCCTCCCACCATGAATTGCATTCATGCCCTCTCACCATTTCAAATAATCATGTAATACATTTTCCAATATTATCTGACTACAGCAAACATTTCTATTTATTTCAAAGAAAAAAACATGAATGTATCTGTCTATATTAAAGAAAATTTGCCTGTAAAAAGTATTGGGTCATATAGCATTCGACAGTCTGAAAAACTTCCTTTTAGTTATTTTAAAATGTAGAGATTATGGTACCGTACAGTAGTGCATAGCTAAATTCCATGTGCATAAGGTATGCCTAATTATGTTTTTTATAACTGTATAATGTACTTCACATTGTATTGTAACCTTCTAGGCCTATATCGTTTGTATAAAATAAAATGCATTACTTAAGTGTATTATATACACGTTAAATCGGTCCGTTGATTTTAGATGGCAAACTATGGTTTAATATAAGATGAGTTTGACAGCTGTACGGTAATATAAGCAATGCCTTTGAAATATCTAAAATGTGATTAAAACCTGTTGTGTTAGGATCAAATTAGCCGAGATCGCGCTATTTATATTGGTTCCCAACAGTACGTTAACGGTTGCCATGGTTAAATATATTTACAGTTAAATACGAAACCTGCTTTTGAACACCTAACGTTGACAAAAATGCATACGTTAATAAATAATAGAACATCTGATGGATCAAAATGAAAGGCAGCAGAGGTGGATAAATGC
>JAODVN010000006.1:325826-340108 GCA_025434125.1 Chologaster cornuta
CCTGCTCCAACACACCTGACTCAAATCAATGGGCTTCTGCAGAGACTGATAACGACTGATGACGTCATTAGAATTAGGTGTGTTGGAGCAGCGAGACATGGAGGCAGTACCTCTCCAGGACCAGGATTGGGCACCCCTGTTGTACATGCACAGACTGTCTCCCTTTGACAATCCTGGTATAATTTATGAGATTATCTGTCAATAAAATTAGTTTTATATGCCTTCTTGAACATGACCTAAACTGCAACTTGAATCATAACTAGACAGTCCCCCAAGGATTTCCTTGTTGGTCGGGCAGTGAAAATACAATCTGCTATCAGCACACATTGTTTCCCATGGTCAATGTTGGTTTAATCAATGTATTTGGTGAGGGGACACTTTAATTTTTTTTATAAATGCTTATTTAACGTTTCAACATTCTATTCTATTTCGATGCTATATAACCAGACAGCCATTTCCTAGAGTGGGGCACAAACACAGGGAAAGATAATCCTATCTTTCTGTAATGACTGCCTCCGTGATCGACTGTTGTTGATGGTGTCATTCATTAACATGAACATGTTGCGCACACAAACACGCCTCTATCCACAATGAGTCTACTGTACAAGCACAGGCTTCCTCTGAGATTGTCTGTGTGTGTCCATCCCCAGGTTACATCCTGAGCTTGGTGCTGCTGACTCTGCCTCGCCAGCACCTGGTCAAACTCTACCTGTATGTCGTCACTGCCCTGCTGCTGTATGCGGGTCACCAGGTCTCCAGGTAAACGCAGCCTGTGGAGTTTATATAACTCAGTAGCAGTAGATCAGTAAGGAATGTCGTATTGCATTTGGTCACTGTAGTTATCAGCTGAGTTCTCGTGTGTTTCTCTCTTCCAGTTGTGCATTCTTTTGAAAAGATAATGTTTTATGCTTTTTCCTATCCCCAGGGACTATGTTCGCAGTGAACTGGAGTCCGCCTATGAAGGGCCTATCTACCATGAGCCTCTCTCCATGAACAGATTCACCACAGCACTCATAGGTAATACACACACTATTTCATTGCATTATGTGAAGATCTACCCATAGCAGATAAACCTAGTTCATAATAATGTGCTATGTTATAGGCTATTGGAATGCAGCTCATGATACTTGCATGTATAGTTTTAGTGACATCACTGGCTATGTTTACATGCACACTACTATAGTGAAATTGATAGATGTTATGTAAACTGTATATTGAGTTTAGATTATCCAAATTGGACCTTTTTCTGAAATGAGTATTTTCCATTTAAGAGACATCTTGTATGCCGATTTTATTATTCAGGTTTTCAGAGCATGTATACAGCGGATTCGGAATATAAGCCTTAAGTGAAGGTTTTGAGGCATTTAACAGCATTGGTTCTCTAGCTAGTTTAAAATGGTCACAATAGTACATTAGATTAGGTGGAGTTTTAGCCAGAAGTGTGAAAACTTGCACACTGGATATTTCTTTTAACGATCTTTCATTTAAAACGGATGGCTGGCATCTTTATTTCAAAATGGCCATAATGAAAATGATCTGCGGTTGCAATAGTGCTGCATCTTGGCACAACTATAAAAATGTTGGATTTTCTGGCATTCCAAAAAAATTTGGATAATGAGCAATAATGTATTTTTAATGTCGTTCATGTGTATACAGTCCATCTCTTAGTCGTAGTTGGTATGCCGTAGACACACTGCACACATAAGACTCTAGTGCATGTAAGTCACAGGACTAGCTAGACAACTAAAAGATGTACGACTTTAATAATTGAGACTTACTGTACGGGTACATGGATCACTGCTGCTGAGCAACCTGGCAGCCTGTCCTGTTTGAGAAGATGGCCTGTAGCCACATAAGGCATATTCAGCACACGCTATATCATATGATTCTTGAACTCAGTCCAGAGGACTCGTCTCATTTGTTATGTCAAACTCAACAGCAGCTTTACGTCTATGTGAACAGGGATTGGTTTGATTACACTGAAGAGGTGATGAGGTAGTCTCCAACACTATAAAAAGAGTATCTGTCTCGGTCTGCTAACGGCAATCAGCTATACAAAAGCTCAGTGATGGGCAAGCTTAACTACACTGAAGGTACCCCAAAAGAAATGTAGAAAACTAAGCTACATGTAACACGGCAAAAGTAGTTCACTACATTTAGGATATTTTTTTCCCTACATTTTGTTGTACCAACATTCAAAGTGTAAGTCAAACAAACAAAATAAACGGTGCAATACTGTTCAGTTAAACTGTTTATTAAATAATACGCTGTGTCCTCTGCTGTCAATGTTCTTTCTACCACATGAACTCAGTATTGTCTTTATTCCCCCTCAATCCCCTGCATCAAAGTCTCAGGCATCAGCGCAGTGATTGGTAGGCCTGCGTCTACGGCATCACCGACCATCGTACGGAAGTGTTTGTCGGCTACACGTGTAGACTAGGTCCGTGTATGTGACGGCACCACCTACTGATTCTTAGCAGTTGTATCAGACGAGCTTGAGCTGCAGATTCAGAAATGCTTGAGAAAACTAAGCTTCTGTGGACGCTACCGCACTACTTTATCAATTAGTTGCTTCGCTACTGAAAAGCTTGATTCAGAAAACAGCGCCGCTACAGCCACGCTACTCATAAATGTAGTTTAACAAGTAGCATCTCTACTTGTAGCGACGCTGCTGCCCAACACTGTAAAAGCTCTAGTTATTTTGTCCTAAGCAGAAAATGATGTCACTCGCACTCTTTCTGAGTGATATTCCTCTAGGACTGGAGTTGAATAGCCCTGGTATACAGACCTTTTTATGTGGTGTCTTCACCTTATATTTCACACAGTTGCTGTAGATGCATGCGTTATCATATGAGCATGTAACGGTGTGTTGGCATGTGCTTCAGGTCAGCTGGTGGTATGCACCTTGTGCTCATGCGTGATGCAGACCAAGAGGATCTGGTTATTCTCTGCCCACCTGCTCCCCCTGATGGGCAGGCTGTGCTTGGTCCCGCTGGAAACCATCGTCTTCATCAACAAGTTCTCCATGATCTTCACTGGCCTGGAGGTCATCTACTTTTTAGCTTCTAATTTGCTGGTGCCGTACAACCTGGCCAAGACTGCGTACAAGGAGCTGGCTCAGGTAACAGACCGGCGTTAGACGTCAGCGTTAGGTATGGGTGTGTGTGCACACGTTTTCACTATGGATGCTCCTAGCGACTAAAAGACATTTTAAACTTAAACTAGTCTAAAAATACCAAAACACTTTTGATCACAGCTGCATTGGCTGTCTTTTGAAAAGCGTTAGCTAATTCTATTTTGCTGTACTCCCATAGCTAGCCTGGCAAAATTATATTTAGCCTAACTTAAACAACAACAGTCAGGAACCGACGGAAATCTGACTCTTTTTATTTTTAACTATGTTAAATGTAGTAGTATTGTTAAATCTAAAGCAGAGGGCTTCTTAATCCATCCATTTCCAATCCAACCTTTCATTTGTCTTTTGCGAGTGGAGCTGGTGGCAACATCAAAGTAATGCCGCTTTGAGAGTTGTCCCCGCTCCCTTGCCATACTAGGAACATAGTTCTATGCTAGGAACACATGGAAATCAAGCGCACCCAACACCACTTGCAGTGTCAGCAGATTGTTTCATATTTAGGCTGATAAATGATCAAATAAAATGTATGTTTAACCGACTAGCATTAATGGTGCCGACTAGCGATGGTAGCACCGTTTAAACGACTAACTGCGCACATCCCTAGTTTTGACTAGACGGTGGATGGTGCCAGCTATTAACAGTCTAGCTTATGAATACAATAAACCGTAGTTATTGAATATTATGTGTCCTTTATGGGAAAATAATGTTAAAATGTGACTAACATCCTGTCAAAAGCTATCTTAGCTAGTTTTGTCACAGAACTGGGTAAAAATGTTAATTTGATACAGTCAAACAATATGTCCGGTGAAACATTTTCTATAGTGTGTGTGAGAGATTGTTAATGTGATTGTTATTACATGAACTTCTGTGTACATTCTCTCTCTAGGTGGTGGAGGTGTATGGTCTGCTGGCTCTGGGCATGTCTCTGTGGAACCAGCTGGTCCTTCCTGTCCTCTTCATGTGTTTCTGGCTCCTGCTGTTTGCGCTGCAAATCTACTCATATTTCAGCACCAGAGATCAGCCCACCTCCAGAGAGAGGCTCCTCTTCCTGTTCCTCACCAGGTACACACACAATGCAGCATCCATGCTTCCCTAAAGTCAGTATTAATTAGTGTTGTGGTGGAGTGTGTGTCTTCCATGAGCGCCAGACAAAGGGTTGTGTCTGGCGTGTGTGTGTGTGTGTGTGTGTGTGTGTGTGTGTTTACCTGTCATTCCGCCTCGCCTCAGTATCGCAGAGTGCTGCAGCACCCCGTACTCCCTGCTGGGCCTGGTGTTCACCGTGTCCTTCATCGCCCTGGGCGTGCTCACCCTCTGCAAGTTCTACCTGCAGGGCTACAGAGCCTTCATGAACGACAACACCATGCACCGGTGTGTAGTGCTCCTCGCTGCGTCACGACACACGGCTTTCAGCCGCACGCTGGGTAACGACACTGTTTATGTGTGCGCTGCTGCTCCACGCGTGCAGTGGGATGACCGAGGGCATCACTTTGCTGATCCTGGCCGTCCAGACGGGCCTCATTGAGCTGCAGGTGATCCACAGAGCGTTCCTCCTCTCCATCATCCTCTTCATCGTGGTGGCCTCCATCTTGCAGTCCATGCTGGAGATAGCAGACCCCATAGTGCTGGCTCTGGGAGCCTCCAGAGACAAGTATGTGCACGGGAGAGGCCGGTCGTGGCTAGACAGACGCTGTATTTGTTCGGTGTGTGTGTCCCCACCCGACACGCATGTATTTGCACAGTGAACCCGTCTGAAACCACTTGTTGATGACGATGTTGCTTCTAGGAGAGCTGGACTTAATTCCCCATCAGGGCACATCACCTAAAAGAGTGCAGGAACTACGCAGAGCAGCCTAGACCACAGTAGAAAGCGCATGTTGTCTCCTCCGTCCGCTGCAGGAGCCTGTGGAAGCACTTTCGGGCTGTGTCGCTGTGTCTGTTTCTGCTGATCTTCCCGGCATACATGGCCTACATGATCTGTCAGTTCTTCCACATGGACTTCTGGCTGCTTATTATCATCTCCTCCTCCGTCCTCACCTCGCTGCAGGTACAGGACGCACGCACACACACACACACATAAATAGTTTACTCTTTAACCAGCTCTTTCCCCCCCGGGGCCTCCTTTAGGTCCTTGGTACCTTGTTGATCTATATTCTCTTCATGGTGGAGGAGTTCCAGAAGGCTCCGGTGGAGAACATGGATGAGGTTATCTACATTGTGAACGGAACGTACCGCTTGCTTGAGTTTCTGGTGAGGACACACTTGCATATTCATAACGAACAGCAAAGTGTTCTGTCATCCGTGCCTCAACCGTGCTGCGGCGGCCGTGCTGTGACCACCAGGTGGCAGTGTGCGTGGTGTGTTACGGTGTGTCGGAGACCGTGTTCGGGGAGTGGAGCGTGATGGGCAGCACCATCATCCTGGTCCACACCTACTACAATGTCTGGCTGCGGGCCCAGCTGGGCTGGCAGAGCTTCCTGCTCCGCCGAGACGCCGTCAACAAGATCAAGAGCCTGCCCACAGCTAGCACGACGCAGCTGGAGCAGTACAACGACATCTGCGCTATATGCTACCAGGTACAGACCACGTGTGTGTGTGGGGTTGATGTCAGTGTGGAGCTTTGTTGCTACTGCTAATTACCTCTTTAGTTTGACAAATGTGGAGGTGCATTAGCAATGTTTTTTTTTTGACTTTTTTTTTTGGGGGGGGGGGTTCTTCAATTCCTGCTTAGTTATACTAATGCACTAAATGTAGTCCCAATTAGTGTAATGCCATACAGGGTGGGGAAAGCTGGTCTCAAATAAAACTCTAGTTTTCTACTTTAACTAATTTCCACAGTGCTCAAGTGATGTTTTATACTGCAATGTGTTCACTGGTCAATGTACAGATACCTGATTGTGTAGAATACCCCCAGTTGCCAAATGAACTGATGTAACACACAACAAACGCATTGCGTTTTAGGTTGATCTCAGGAAAAATATACTGTTGGATAGGGATGTCACGAGAAGTCGATGCTAAATTTCAGAAAACATGACGGTACTCGTTTTTGTAGGTACCGGAGATCCAACCTAGGCGACTTGTGGCTGCAGCTCCGCCTCAAATTGTCCAAAAAAATTATCTACTTTGCATTCCAGAAGGATGATCAGAGAATAATTTTCACAGAAACAAGTATGCAAACGGAGCCTTCAAACTCCGTAATCCGTTCCGCTAATGTCGTTTGACATCAAATGGTTCGCTGTGATTGGTTTTAACTTATTTAATGGCCTGGCGAAAGTGAAACAAAATCGACCTTTAGGATAATAAAACACAGGCATGGCGCATTTTTTGCGTTGCATACATTCACGTTGTGAGTGTATGGTGGGGTAATTTACCCAAATGCATTTTAACCATCACTTTTTTGCGTCGCGCATGACAATACCTCCAGAGCCCGACCAGGATCTGGTTAAATGTTTACGCGACCTAGGAGCACTCTGGCATCGAGTCACGGGTGAAACCCCAAGCGGTAAAGCAACAGACTAATTTCAATGAGCACCGGCCATTAAACCATGCTCTGTACAGACATTACAGTAGCGAGTAGCCTATATCATCCTCATGGCAGTGATTGCACAAACCATAGACAAACGCCCAGCTTCAGAGACTCAGGTGCGTGTGTGTGTTCTTTCCTCTGCAGGACATGAAGAATGCCGTGATCACCCCGTGCAGTCATTTCTTTCACGCTGGCTGTCTGAAGAAATGGCTTTACGTCCAGGAGACCTGCCCCCTCTGCCACTCACAGCTGAAGAGCCAATCACCAGCTGGCAGTGGTCTCACCCAGGACGGCCCTGGAGCAGCCAACCAGGACCCAGCGGAGGCGGGGCCCGCAGAGCCCTTGGCCAGCGGGACGGTGAAGGACGCCGAGCGTCCAGCATGCTCCTCCTCCGCCTCACAGGCTGCTCCCCAGGACCCCACTCTCCCCTCCCCATTGAACTCCTCCACTCCTCCCGTCTCTGACTCTCTGAGCAGTGCTTCCACGCAGGAGCCTCGCTCTCCCTCCTCCACCAGCCCCCCTCAGCTCGCGTGCCCTCCTTCCTCCTCCACCACGTGGTCTCAGCCTGAAGCACCACTGCAAGAGGAGGACCTTACCGAGCCCCTTCCCGCCCCTCCGCACGAATCTGGCTCCTTATTGGACGGACCAAATTCACCCAGCCAGGCCATTGGTCCATTTTTGCTGAGCGACGTGCCGGCCCTCTCTGCTGAGAGAGAGCCTCCTCCTTCATGCAACAGTTGAGCTCCACGTAACACGCTAGCGATAGCGCATTTTCATACGCATGCTGATGCTCGCGAACAGGCGCGCACACACACACACACACACGTGCAGAGCTGCATAGGTGTCTTATGTGCTCTAGTCCCTATTTAATCATGTTCTAGCCTGTTGTCCAAGGCTTTGCATCTACACAACAACCTGTAACAAATAGTGCCGACATGTTTTTAAGTTCCTTTTTTTTATAATTTGTTCGATCTTTTCAAAATAATATAATGTATGAATGAATACAGGTTCCGTAAATGTGACAGGAAAAATTGTATCCAACATTAATGTCAACTTCAAAGTAGTAATCAAAAATATGATCAGAAAATGAAATCATCAGTTTCAGATATGATTATATCGATATGACTTTGGACCAAATGTATGATTTGACATGACACATTTTCAAGGATTTCTGTGATTTTAGTTGATACATGGTATTTAGTTAAATACGGCAACCGCAGTGTACTGTTAAATATGGTCGAACTCTATTATGAAAGATGGCATAATCAATATTTATGAATGTTCTTTATTCTCGTAGTAGGTACCTGTTTCCATTCCCCTGTCACTATTTTAGGTGACCGTGTTGCAGATCCCCAGGGAATACTGTAGAATTAGTATCCGGTGTTAATTACATGTTCATGCATTTCAGGCCCATATATTTCATATGACTGCTCTGCCTGTGTGCAGCTTCCATCACACTGGGAGTGTGGATGGCAGTGTTTAGGTATTCACTATTTTTCTACTGTGTACATATTATGTGCCACGGTTGGCTATTACTGCAGGTACAATTTGAGAGGATGCAGGAGCAAGTACGATCTGTTGACACTTGATGGGCCGCATACAAGACTGGTTTTATCTGCATTTCCGCTAGGTCAGCAGCATGAACTGACTGGCTTGTGAGGCCGTCATATGGCCTGAAGCCTAGCACGGGGTTTAGGTTTGTAGTTTACATGGAGTCAGGGCTCACTTTACCCTTTTAATTTACTTTCACCCTGCTTCGTATTTGAATCAGAAGTGTTAGGCTGGTCCCAGCATAGTGCTTTTTCCATTTCGCCAAACATGCACATTGTTGTCAAGGATTTTCTTTTAGATTCATTTGATTGGGCAGCAAGAAAAATGTGTAGTAAAGGCTGAATGAAATGAAAGTAGTGCAGAGGTTGTCACATCACATGGCGAGTTCAAGGTTGGAGCCACTAGTAAGTCACATCATACTATCGGTTGTTAAGTTACTCCAGCCCCTTAGCCTCGGATCACTGCACTACGGGTGACAGAGCCACTAGCAAGCAGAGCTATTGGATAGGATCGTTGAATGTATAATGTGTTTTTCCTGCCCCACACAAACACACGCAGACACTCACATAATGTCACACAGGCTCCAGTCCCAATAGAAGAGAGGGGAATCTATTAGTCTGCGATATTTAATGGGCAGATGCACCTGATGCACACTTGAAGCTTGCACGTTGCCAAACTTTTGTTACCATAGCAACTTTCTTGACTGTCCCTAATATTGTGTAACCTTGCAACATGATGTGCATGTTTTTGCCATTGTTTTTATTTTTGTTGCATTTGCACTAATATCATATGTAATGCTCCAAAGCTGTTCTGTGGCTGTCGGCAACCAAATACCCTTTTGTGTGTTTGTATGCGAGCCCATTCTATTGGTGTGTAAAGTATATAAATGTATATCTATACATTACATATAAGAACAGGAGTTGTATGTAAAATGATGGCCTTATTTTTCCAAAAGCATCCCAGTGTAGGAATGTTTCTTTTTTGCAAGCCAGTGAACAAATGGTGATATTTCCACTAAGATGCTTTTGGAAACACGAGGCCTCTAATGTGGTAGAGCAGCCAGTGTTTTTGCCTCTCCAGTCTGCATGACGTGGCCTAGGCTGGTGTGAACATTCCAGTGCCCTCTATTGGTAGGAGTGGGAACAGCATGGTACCGAATGACTGGAGATGCATTAGCTAACCCTTAGCAGTATTACTATTATTAAGGTCTTTATAATTATAAAATGTATTATTGTAATAGCATGGCTACAGTGCTGAGAATGAATACATGGAAATGTAGGATAATCAAATCTGACCAATGCTATCAATTTATTTGTCATTTTCTTTTATTTTTAAAACAAAAAGGAAATTTAGACTGTTTTTGGACATTGTTCCTCTGATCTGGTGACTTTATTTTTTTTTGGGGTGTAGACTATTAAATTAATTTCTATATATCTTTTAGACCTAGACCTTTCAGTAATTTGATATAGTTAAGATTCTCATTTTTTTAAATAGATTGCAAAGCACTTTGGACAGTTTAAAATGCAGAGATGTCACATGTAAAATAAGCTGTCAGATGTGCTGCAAACTAAGGGGGAAAAAAGCAAAGTAATGGCACAGTTGTGTTCAAGCTATTCTTAAATCTAGCATTTAGGATAAATTCACTTGACTAATTATCACAAACTAGAATTTTTAAATGGTCTCAAATTAAAATCTATATTTTAATATACAATTTACAATTAATACATGTTACATTCAATTGATACTGGCAAGCACACAAGATACCATACCTTCAAGCATTGTTCTGTAAGATATGTTTTATGTTCTGCTAAAATTACACTAACAGGATCTGTGTGTTGTGCTTGTCAGCCAAACATGGTCAGACTCTCCTCAAATACCTGCACCAAGGAAGTACAGTATATGTTATAGTGTATATTACTGCAAATTTGGTCTTGGTGCCATTTGCCAGTCTTACAAAGGAAATTGCATTTTGAATATAATGTATTTAAAAAACTGTCAACAAGATAATTGATCAAAAGATGAATTCAGTAATTGCATAATATACTTTTTCACCAGCAGTTAATTTGAATAGTTTGAACAAAAGCCTATTCATAATGCTCTACCAGAGACTATGATTTGTGTAGAACAGTTAATGTCTCAAGATAAGGCTTTTGTTTAACAAACTGACACATTTTGATTGGCATTCTTATAGTTAATTCTGCACATGTCTAAGAATATGTATTATGGTCTGATTGCCAGTATTTTGTTAAATGCTCCGTATATTTCCCTGGCATTGCCTTGGTTATTTCACAAACACTGAATGTCAGAAATAAACTAATCCTGGTCTACATTTTTGTCTAAATGTTTCATTTTTAAATGTAACTCAATGAAAGAGCTTCCTAAATCCACAGCAGAGATAGGAGACAATCTTAGCAGCACTCCATCAATCAAGCCTTTGGACATGAAAGACGGGACACTGATGATTGAGGAAGGATGAATGCAGCCAAGTACAGAGAGGTCCTTAAAAACTTTCAGAGTACATTCAATCTCTACATCTGGGGCAATGGTTCAATTTCCAGCATGACAATGACTCGAAGCATACACAGATAATGTTGGAGGGGCTTTTGGATTATCTGGCTGTGTTGGCCCAGTCTGGCCTGGTCCAGAATTGTGCCGTATAGACCCCAGAGACTGGAAGATTGCAGATCAGATGCTTTCCCTTCAAGTAAGATGCAGCATGGCGCTTTAGTGGATCTGCCAGGAAAAATAGACTCTAGGTGTGCAAAAATAGATGCACTAATGAGCTCGGCTGTAGTGCTGCAGAAGGGGCTTCTACAAAGTCTATAGAATTTAGGAAATGTAGAACTCCTCTGATTGAATACACATCCATAGCCACACGGTGGAGCCATTGCCTTAAAATGTAGCCTATTACTCGTGGATTACCAAGGATTTACAGTAGGCGATTGAACGCCCTCTATACTGTACAGGCTACTGCAGGCTATATTCAAATGTTTTAAAAGCTCCGCGCTGATAATCAGATCCTCGTACCACCTCTGCCACTGCAAGATTTTACAGAGTTGGCTTAATGAAGTCAGCTTGAAATCAAATGTTTAATGACGTTACTTTTCTTCGATTGTTATTGAAATTAAGCCGAACGATTCGACAATTGTGTCTGATTTGGCTGAAATTAAGGTGAACGAACCACTTATATAGCTTTTGGCCTACAGGTCTAATAGCCTATCATGAACACTGCAGTAAACACCCGTAGTCTACATACTGTAGGCCTAAATAGGCCAACTTCCTTTGTAGAATATCTCGTTCTCATTGTAAAGAATACTGCGAAGCCATGCACCCATTAGCCTGAATCTACATTATATCCACCATCGAGTTCAAGTGTGTTTTTAGTTTATGGAATTGCATTTAATGTCGACAGTAGATAGACTGTTTATATATTTATATTTGATTTATTACGAAGTTGATGTACTATTACGAACATTATAGGCATTGTATAGGCAACGTACGTTTGAATATTTCTCATGATCATCACATCGGCAAAATAACCGATCGTGTTATATTGCAATGCAGAAAAAAGTAGCAACATTTATGATACATTTTGTATAATGTTGTTTAGAACTAATTTGTGTTATTGTCACTTTTGTTTGCTAAAACATACATTGCAGCAATAACAATGTTAATGGGTGTTTTTAAACGTTAAAATGTTAAAATGTTACATTTCCAAATACATAACTTTGCATAAGTTTCATAAGCAAACTTAACCTATAGGCCATATAGGCCTACAAAAAACACTCCTAATTGCGGTCTAGTCTATAGTCATATTTAATCAAGCCTGATTATTTTTGTACCGCCCAGAAAAAAAAAATCATATGCACTTATATAAATGTATTTATCACAGGGCTGCAATATGGTTTTGATTTGATGAAATATTGTTTAAATATTTTGGCTAATTGTAAATGTACCGTCCTTCACCCGTTGTGGTGGTGCATTTTGCTCGCATTGAACTAAACACTGTGCATACCCAATTTTGAAGTGAATTGTGCAGTTGATGGCGATATCGTCGACTTTACACACCAGAATGGTTGGAAACACACTTTATGTCGCCTTATAGGCTACACGTGTTCTGAAACTTTTCCCTCACAGTTCAAGAGAATATGATCGAGGCGGGGAGGAGAGAACCCATGGATGAGAAGAGAATGGATGGGGAAAGGAGCCGAGGGAGGGGTTGGCTAACTAGCAGAGGAGCTTTGTGACCGCATGGGCGGACCCGACTTCACTCTCGCCTTTGTTTGGGGGCGGCTCCTCTCCTCCTCCCCTCCCTCCCGTACTCTTTTCCTTCCCGTTCTCCTTTTTTCCCCCCAGGCGCGAGGGAGCCCGTGTTTGGTTCTTGGAGAGTCCTCTGGGAAGAGTCACAAAGCGTTTCACTTCGGAGAGGACCACAGAGGCTAGGAAGAGTCACCCGGAGAAGCGTTGCTCTATGGACGGACATAGCCAACCAACATACGCACGCATGCAGTGTGTTGAGTCTGTCTGACTGGACCGGCAAAGAGAGAGAAAATCAGGAGGAAAAATACTTGTCAGATAATGCTGACATCTAATCTGGTATCGACGCGCTCTCTCTCGCTCTCTCTCCTCCTTGACAGCTGAAGACGCTGTAGAACCCTTCAGTGGACCGGTGCTCCACACGTTTTCACGCCGGGTCCGCCAACGTGGGCGCGTCTTCGCGTTAACTTTAACCTATAGTACGAGGTGATCTAAACCTGGGATCATATCGCTTTTACCGAGAGAGAAACACGCGGATGAATTGACACCGCTTGGCTGCACCAACACGAGCCCTTACAAGTTGTTACTGAGCGCTCAACGAATAAGAGGAAGGGTTTAAGGACAAGTGTAGGGAAGTTTAGGAGTGAAGGGAGAGAGGCGGAGAGAGCCGTCAACAGTCTGTTGATGTTTGGGATCCAGGAGAGCATCCAGAGGATCGGCAGCAGCCTGAAAGAGGAGCCGCTGGGGAGCATGAACACTGTCCGGAGCTGGATGCAGGGAGGCGGAGTGCTGGACGCCAACACGGCCGCTCAGAGGTGAGCCCTGCCCGGGGCGGACGACCGGGGTCTCCACTTGTTGGGAAGCAGCAAACTGCGTGTTTTGTAGGGACTGCAGGGTTGAATGTTGGCGGTCGTAGATCCACATATCTCCGAATGGGGGTCACAAGCTTGCAGAGGAAATTTTGGATATAACGGTTCCTGGGACACATCTCTTCATCAAGCAATAGCAATTGGGAAATTACATGTAGCCAACTTTATACAATTATTAAGCCACAGCACATTCCTTTTGAGACATATATAGTCTATTTATGAATGGCGACATCGGTGTTTGAGCGGTGGAGGTAACGCACGCGTAGCCTACACATTAGATACTGGGGAGGACAACTGGTTTGTGTAGGCTATATTTAAGATATAGGGAAACGTTTCAGTCAGACCTCACTAAAGCCTTGGTTGCCTGTCATGATGTGTTGCACTGCTAATACACCGATGATCGCCTGTGTGTCCGTAGCGGCGTGGGTCTGGCCCGGGCTCACTTTGAGAAGCAGCCGCCCTCCAACCTGCGAAAGTCCAACTTCTTTCACTTTGTACTCGCCTTGTACGACCGCCAAGGTCAGCCGGTGGAGATCGAGAGAACGTCATTCGTGGGATTCGTTGAGAAGGAAAAGGTCTATCAGCTATTCTGTCAATACACCCACGTCTCAGTTATTCTGTCAATACACCCACATATCAGTTATTCTATAGGCTATATTTGTCTTATTGGCTCCTATTTGGATGGCAACGACGAACACGTATAGTCTACTTATCCATTAAGCTCTTTTATCAGACTATGGCATATATTAATATCTATTAATACTATTAATAAAATATGTCACTCGTTTGGACATTCCCTAATGTGCGTGCATTTAGGCTGGCTGTAACTAATTTATTTTGATTGCTAAACGTTATCTTTTCATTTTAGGCCACAATGCTTCATTTATAACGCTTTTTAAATTATTATTATTATTATTATTATTATTATTATTATTATTATTATTAT
>JAODVN010000006.1:399513-409861 GCA_025434125.1 Chologaster cornuta
ACACACACACACACACACACACACACACACACACACACACACACACACACTTTGAGTATGTTAATTGGGTGAAACAAAACTTCACCAATAAAAACCCTTTGATTATCTTACTACCAAATAATTTCACACTCATAAATGTGCACCTAGAATCATGCAAATATGCACACAATGCACTGCCTGTCTAATTATTTATAAAAGCATATATTACAGGAGATAATATTTGTTTAATGATAAAGCAGACATATGTATAGTAAAATTACAGTACCCTATTGTTGATGTAGAAAACATATTGGACTAGCCATTATCAAACATTGTTGTAAAAAAAAAAATTTCTGATAAATGTTTATAAAAACATTGTAAAGCTAATTTAAATACATCAATAGTGTGATCATTCATACACGAATTTTTTTACATTTTTTATTGGTGTTTCCTCCCCAGCCTGCAGACTGAATATACAGTGACACACTTTCAGAGTTAAATTTAGGTAAGATGGGAATAAGGTCAAGCATTTAATGGAAAGTCTGCAGTGTTGTATACCAGAATAGTTTTTATTACAATTTTTATCGTCATTGGAGGTGCTCTATACCAGTGGCTCTAAAACTTGTCAGCTTGCCACCCCCAAATAACATTGTTGGATACCCGAAACCATATCCAGGTGGGAAGTCATCATTTATTTTATATTATTTTAATAGGCTGATTGCGGAATACATCAAAATATAAACTAGTATGTGTATGCCTAAAATATATACTGATTTAAAAAAAAAAAGTTTTATTTGTGACCCCCTCTGTCTGGCATCCTGGAGGGTCCTGAAACCACTGTTACACAATATTTTAAACATTATCAGCAAACAACTATTTTCAATGTTAAGATCAAGGTTAAATAAAATAGGCTCGTAGAGTATTTGTTTCTATAGAGTATGGCCTCACGTCATGTTTGTGTTGTAAGCAATGCCGATGGACGTCAAAAGAGTCACCTGTTCATTGTCCGTGGGTTAGAGGTTATACATGTAGCCTTATTGTCGTTATTTGGCAGCCTATAGACGCTACTGAGAATTCAGATCTTAATTTCATACTATAGTAGATGTAGCCTATTTCATGAGGACGTTGCGGGATCAGTTTTGGTACAATATAGTTATACCTCGTCAGATTGTCCTACCTGTAGCCCAAAATGATATATGTCGATAACTTTTAAGATTGTCCTATCATAGCACTACATTTGTAGTTATATGATGCCGAAATAGTTGTAGAATAATTGAAGGACATAACGTCAATATAATTCAACAAGACATTAACGTCATAGTGTGCAATCAGGTCGAAATTAATTATAGTTAAAGGCTGCTTTTCTGATATGATACTGTACCAGTGTGCAGTCAAGAGGATATAGACAAATAGGCTCTTAAATAATCGAATTAGCATACGGTAACAAAACTATTTTCTCTGGTATCTGTAGATCATAAGATAATGGTTTTTGAATTAAAGTTAACTTAATATTAGTTTAGTTAACATTCAAAATTGTGTAAATTGTGAATGTTTTGCTTTGCAGCACCATTTAAGACTTGAACATCCATGGTGTAATATAATTTACAATAAACCGCAATAGCTCAATAGATTAGTAGCCATAGTCAATGCATCGCATGGCTGTACGCGACTACAGTACCTGGGAAACCTTGTGAGTTCATGAAGCGAAGATCCAAGACAATATCAAATCCGTGTTAATGTCACATCAGCATTATCATTATTGACAGTACAAGTGATTAGTTAGTTTAGCTTTCTCGAAACACGGTGTTATAAAATGCAAGTTTTGAGATGGCCTCAGCTAGCGAAGGGGGCTGGCGCTGGCCTAACTGCAACACGCCCACTCTTTACTACCAAACGCGCCCTGCTAAAGCCAGCCAGCTAGCAGAAAAACAAACAAAAAAACACCTTGGGTGACAACCTATACGGTCAAAAGTGGTGTCGATGGATGATATAATAAATAAAAATATATCATATAGTAACCACATTTTATTAACAGGCAATCATAAAATCCGGACACAATTTATACAAAATCTCATCCCCTATAGGGCATAGTAAGCTGTAAACATTTTGGAGTGTAACAAATGCCAGGGACACCATTTTAGTTAACCAAACAATTATTTTCCAAAATATGCAGGCAAGTTTGCTTACTTAGCATGTGCATAATTGTGTTTTAAAATACATTAACTGATAGCAGTACACTTAAATGGGTAATGGCAATGAAAGGCTGTCATTTTCAAACATATCAGGTACAGAGAATTAAATTCAAGACAAAATAATTCAAGTACAAGGAAATGTGTTAGTTCTTTCACTTTTACTGTAGACATTTAGATCCCACTGAATGCCAGTATAGAGTTTCCTTGTCACATTTTGTAGTCAGCCCACAAGCTTGCAAGCCACCTTTAAAACAATTTACATTATTTTACAATATTTACATTTTAGGTCATTTAGGTCGCAATCCATGTAAAACTGTAATTTTGATATTTGCACACAAAGCAGTTAAGGACAGCAATCCACTATCATTTGGCCTCCAAGAGTGGCTTGATATCTTTTAGCCCATGCTCTGTTGCAACAGCAATGATGTGGTCAAGGGCATTCATGTGTCCCAACAGCTTCACCAATTCCTTCACCTGTTCCCTGTTGAAGCAGATAACAGTTTGATGAGAACAAATACGTCCAGTTCTAAAAGCCTTACCACTTAGTATGCTAATCCACCAGTTGTACAATAGACGCCTAGGTATTATCTTAATGTGTTTGACTATACGGTATGACTGTCTGCCAAGAAATGCCAACCTATGAGCATATCACACACACACACACAAGCTATGTAAACAATGAACAGTGGAGCTCAGATTACCCCACACACATAGGATGTGTGACATAAAACCAAATAGTTATTTGCTGCAAAATTTAAAATAGTTTATAATATGGTAGATTATTGTACCTTAAAATACATACAATAGACAAATGGCACAGATTTTGTGTATTTTTAACTCTTATCCTCCCTCACTACCACCACCAGAGGGACGGGGGCATCTATAAGAAGCCACCAGCATGCAACAGAGCCACTGACTTGGTGCTGCGGCGTTCCACGTCAGAGCCGGTCAGGCTGCAGCGGTACAAGGTGCTGGCCACGTGGGTTAGGTAGCGGCACAGCGGCTCCAGCTGAGCTAACGTCTGCTGGCCCTTGAGCCCAGAGAACCAGTGTGCCGGGAAACACTCCACCACCTGCAAGAGGCCGCGCGGGAGGACAAGCGAGAGTTAGCCACTGGCGTGACGCACTAGCGGCCGAAAGGTCAAAGAGGCAATAACCCCATCAGACTTTGCCACTCCAACATCTCATGTGCGCGCGGCACAAAACTAGTATTACTCACGTAGGCAAGGTGCACGCTCAGGGTCACGAGAACCATTATTTCCTACCTGCTGGCACTTCTGGATATTGTCTGGTCCAGTGTCTGTGGTCTGCAGAGCTGACAGAATGTAGCGATTCACAGTGCTGTCCAGAGCCAGCTCCCTTAGACATGAAGTAGACAGGATCCCCTCGAACTGCAGGATGTTGCCCAACAGCTTTGCTCAGAGAAAACACAAACATAGATAAGGCCACATCGACCTGTTACTGCGAACAAAGCCACGCGTTGACCTGAACAAAAACGTTTGAAACACGACTGCTTTTTGTGCCACATATGCATACCTTGACGCAAGACCAAAACTGCCTCTGGTAGAACAAATAGGGACCACTGTTCTTGTTCTCCAACACACTAGAAAAATAAGCACAAGCATTAGAAATGACCCACTTAAGGGGCAGGATTAGTCACTTGAGAACGCTTGCTAACTTCATGTTAAAATAAAAATATCCCTCTGTGGCCTCACCCCACACAACGCATTGTGAAGCAAAGTGTTGGTACTCAGCCTTGTTGCTGTGAGCTGTGTATGCCATTTTGTTTTGTTGCTATTTACAACTATCGGAACACGCACAGGAGAACAGTAAGATAGCAAAATGTGAGGAGAGGTTCGGTGAATTTGACAAAAAGTGTATTAGCGAACAATTAGCTTGCGATACCTGACTAGACCTTAAACGGTTAAGTAGCCTATTCTTTCAACTGCACACTTCAGCAAAAAACTTGCTATGAACTATTATGTCACTGCATTAGCACGCCTTCTTTAAAATGCTGCTCATAGCCTGGACGTGAACATCCAGTTGTACATGTACAATGGTCTGCCATTCTTTACAGAAACACATGCGCTGTTGTATGCCACTGTGATATTCCTTACATTTTAGGGTAGAGCGGTAGAAAGACATCATCGTCCAGCGTCTTTCTGATTCTCAAGACCATTGTCCTCAACAGCTCCTGATGAGGACAATATGAATGGTATTCAATAAAAAAAGGTTTTATTATTCAAATAAATAATTTATTATTCAAAATAATAAATTATTCAATAAAAAAATAAGCTTGTCTACGTGTATAAAAACACCATGCAATAAAGTTTCAGTTATTGTATCCTGTTGGTTTTTACACACTAAAACGTTATTCAACGTTTACTTTGAATTACTGCATTCAACAAAAACAACATAATATCTATATAACTAAGAGGTGTAAGTATGTCATTCCTGACCCGGTAAACACAAAAACCCAACTGTATCACTATACCTGTGTGTAGCGATTGTCCCCATGCAGTACCGTGGGATAACCCTTCATCAGCCTACGGATGAAGGTGGTTAGTCTGCCTGTCTGGCTTGTGGACAGCGGGTCCCACACCTGCTCTGCCAACACTGCAACACATAGGTGGTACATCACAGCGCTAGCATTCCCTCACACTGGGGAGCACAGTCTCATACTATTGCCGAGGCAGAGTACACCAGAGCAGTGATTCTCACCCGGCATTCACACGGACGACAAATGAGAGTGACAAGCTTGTTGCTAAACGGCAGTGTTTGGGCTCAGTTACTAGGATAGAGAATTAAACAAGCAGACTGGTAGCTTAAAATATTCTCCATCTCAATTTTTTCTGCTATTTTTCCATAGGAAATTTCTAACAGCTGGTGACACCACAACGGAACTGTCTTTCAAACAAGGTATATAGGACCAAGGTCAAGGTATATAAACATTATTGCTGTCAACGAAACAAATACATTGCGGCAAATAATGCATATATGCAGCGCAAATATTGTAACAATAAAAAGACGATGTATTCTATCCAAAAAATGACCTTAGCCTACTCACTAAGAAAATGGATGAGACTTTCCTCTGGTTTCAATTACGCTACCTTAACTATTGTTCGTAGTTACGCACTGGATTTGCATACAACGGACGACTAAGTCTAACTTTGCCACGGCTAGTTGGCTTGCAACGGTGCCACTGTCATTCCTGTAGACAGTCACTCTGTCGCCCTCACATGTCGGCCGTGCGAACTGCCCCCCTCCCCCATGTGTTGAAGATCAGTGCTATAAGCGTGTGCATGCAGGTAGGCTTGTGTGTTACCTGTCAGTTTGGCCAAGAGGACCTTCTCTACAATAGAGGGTAACAAGCAGACGTCCACATCCCCCTTCTGCAGCTTGTCCTGCTCCTCGCAGCCGTAGAACAGCAGTGACTCAAACCAGAGCATGTATTCAAAGTTATCACAGTGGGCCTGTAAACGAGAGAATATTACCACGGTTACTGTAATTACTGACTGTCTCTATTTGCCCATCCCGATGCAACCTCCCTACCTCAAGGGGACTCCATGTGATGAGCTGTAGACGGACGAGGGGGCTGAATAGTTTGGGGAGACACAGGCCTATGTAGGCATCTCTGTAGCAGTCAGAAAACTCCCGCCGCCACACCTCAAAGCGGGATTTGATGCAGTCGAGGGAGTGGAAGTCCTCCAACGCGTCCTCAAATACCTTCTTACTTTCCCGGATGATTCGATCTGCATAAAGGAAAAAGAAAAATATATATATAAAAAGGATACATGTCTGATATTGCGGCCTGGTTGTAACTTTGGGGGTCAGCCATTTAAAAAAAGTGCCGTCTATAATTAATGGTCAGTTTTATTCACTATATAGTTCAATATATTATTCATAGTGTGCCGGAAGTGTAGAATAGAATCGACGGCACGCTTCTTCAGCAGTGTAGTGCCTGATCAGCCCAGCTCATGTACCCTGACCCACACTACTGTTCTAAATGAGGGAGGACTCTTGGAGCAGTCCAAAGGCTCCGTACCGCTCTCCAAGTTGAAGCCGGTGATGTCCGTGGAGGTCTCCTCATCGTCGGACGACAGGCCTTCTCTGTGCTCGGCCCTCTTCCCGTTCTGCTCTCGTGCCTGACGCCGACGAGTGCTATACCCACCCACGGGAAGAAAAAGGGGCCAGTCAATAAGAGAGTGTCGTGCAAGCATTCTCTAAAGCACAGGCTGCCCAGTTGACGGTACGGAACACAGAGAAGAGTGCAAGCAAAGAATAACTTCAAGTAAGCCTCTTACCGTCGCGCCTCTCGTTCAGCTATCCGCCGCTGGCGAGAGTGCTCCATGTACGTCGATCGGTCTCGGCCAAAGGAGTCCAGGCTAGGAGCCATGACGGCCTTATCTGAAAGAGACAGGCGCCATCTTAGGAAAAGCAAGAAAGGGCAGAGAAACCCCACACACACACAACAAATTCTTATTTTGTATTTGCATTTAGGTGGTTACCGAATGGTTCAGAAACTAGAGAAAAGGTCCCCCACTGTAGAACTTAGTAAGTCCAAATTACATGGCTAAGATGTCTCCTACTACGCCACAATGCAAAACAAGCCACTGAAGTGGGTCAGCTTTGAACCCGGGTGTTAAATCTCATCTATCGTAACCGTCTCCCATCCACGTAGCCAATACAGTTAGGGCAAAAGGCCTCACCCACTGAACGCAAGTGTTCAGATCAGAGGGAGATGCGGTCAAAATGGGCAACGAGGCATCCTGGACACATTGTGAAAGCTAAAAGGCTTCACCTGGGGGGGGACACGATCTAACATCCTCCTGCAAAGCCACACCGTTCCTAGCGGGTCTGAGTGGCGCATTTGGGGTGAACTTACCTGGCTGCAGCTCGCTACACGTGACAATGTGACAGTGACATGTCACGACATTCTTTAGCCACCTTTATATAGCGACTTTGCCACCCAACAGTCTCACCCGAGCTAGTGACTGAGCCCACTGTGTGGCTCGGATACAAGGAGACAGCTCCTTCGGAACACGTCTCATGTACGCATGTACTGGCACGCGCGCACGCACACACACGACGCTCACAGCACACAAACTAAACACAATCGGGATACATGGGAATGGGATTGTACTCTCTTTCAGACAGACAGACACACACACACGCGTACAGAGCACCAACAAGGCCGTCATAAATAATAAAAACCTTCAAGATGGACTGACTTGAAAGGCTTGCAAACTCCGCCGATTCATCTTTAATATCATCCTGTCTTCTCTGGGCGAGTCGCGAGGCCCGCTGCCTCAGTAACAGGTGCATGGCGGCCTCCAGCTCCAGGATCGTAGGCACCTGAAACATATGATGGCTTCTGTGACCTCTGAGCACAACATGGGGCGGGGTTCCGAGTCACAGGGACGTCTGATTGGTGGTGGGTCAAGAGCGAACAGGACGGAGCGGTTTCTTTTAGAGCCAAAATACAGGGGACCTTTTTCGGTGACAATTGGACTCTAGGCTCGCTCCGTCAAAAACCCTCTGTGACCGACGCAACAAAGAGACTCTGTTGACCTTAGCGCTGTGCTCGTCTCTGCTCTCCTGATAAATGGGTAGCAGTAATGTTAACAAGGCAATCTGGAAAGCAGCGCCTCACTTCGTACTGTTTTGCTGTGAGCTGTTCGGAATAGATAAGATTAAAACGTCTTCCACTGTGGTGCTGCAGACTATAAATGTGTCTTATTCAGGCAAGAATATATACTGAACATTAAAACCTTAGTAATGCATATTAAATGCAGGACACTATGAAAATAGGCATGAGAAAACTAAACAAATTAGTGATGAATACAAGGTTATATTGTTCCATTGCATTTACAGTGAAAACATGTATAGCTTCCATCTCTGGCAGCATCGTCATTTTAGCAGTGATAGTCACGTCATTTGAATTTAACTCAAGTACATTTGTCACATTTTTTATTAAAATGGACAGCACTCTAAAAATCACATTTAATAACTTCACATGTATAGTGAATTTAAAAGCCTGTGCTAGAACATGTTAAACAGCCGTTATTAGGACTTATTTATACGCATGTTAACTGTTTATTTTGCAATACATGCTTTGCAATACATGCTGTCCAAAGGCATGGACCTTTTCTATGCAGGGGACTTTTCATTTATAATTGAGAATTATCCCTTTAAATCATGGACAACACAGGAAAACAAAAAAGATATTTGAGACAGCAGAGAATTTCTCCCTTACCTTTTCACTGAAACACTCAAGCAAGTCCCCAACATACCCTCGCATCTCTTGCAAGAATTTATATTGATCTGCATTGTCATTGGACGAGCCCTCTAGCCGCTGTATGGCGTTTTCGGAGGCGACACAGTCTTCCACAATCTGCTCGTAACGCTTGACGTTTGAGTCATGGCTCGCTTGCATTTGGCTTAGCCTACAGACATGTGCGCGCACACACACGCACACACACACACAGGGAGAGCACACAGTGAATGAGCAGGAGGCCCACCCGTGCAGTTTCATGTAAAACACAGATCAGAGAAAGACAAGCCAAACGACACATGGGTGGACTGATGGGGAGAGCATCGCTTATTCCTCGCCCATGCTTACGACACAGTCCCCGAGCCCAAACACAGAAATGCCCTAAAAAGGGACTGATTTGCAGCTCCGTAGGAAAAAGGACACCGTGGATCTGCAGGCAGGTGTGTTGTGGGGTCTCCAGGGACCACAGCACACACGAGCAGGGAAGGGGGGGGGGGGGGGTGAGATGAGGAGGAGGGGAATAAGGGTGACATGCAGGGGCACACGGGACCCACCTGTCTCGCAGGCGTTTCTTTACCAGATCAGCGGAGACCGGGGTGAGGTCACCGCTGGGGGCGTTATAGGGGACAGAGATACCACCCAGCCGCTCGGGGAGCTTTGTGCTCTGGGGGACCACGCTGCCGTAGATGTAAGGCATGCTGTAGGACGAGCCGTATGGCTGGGTCTCGTAGCTGTTCTGGTAGTAGGCGGCGCTCTCCTCTGGCTGGCTGCTCTGGACCTGATTTACAAAAGGACGAGAAGCAATGCAAGGCAATGCATTGGATTAGTGTCATTGGTTTGGCGCTCAGCCACTGACCCAGTGTTAAAAGGCAGGGTCAGTCATTCACTAAAACGCTTGCTAACTTCAAAATAACTCTCCGCAGCGCCGCCTCGCACATTGAAATGAATTGTGAAGCAAAGCATAGTGCTCCGACTGCGCTGTAGGGGTGTAACGGTAGCCGGTTTCACCATAAACCACAGTAAAATTCCCCACTTTTAGTATTGTCGTTCCAAATATGAATTAGAATTAAAACCGTGTTTGATTACCGTGCTGAAAAACTCACGTTAAAAGCTTACCAGCGTGACAACATCTAACATGAACCAGTTAGCAACCTGCTAGACGCAGCGTAACAAAAAGTCGCATCCCGCTCTGCATCCTGCACCCTCCCGCCCGCCTCTCATGTGAAATGCAAATCTACTGCCCAGAGTCGGGGAAGCAATGAGTCTCATTTTGAGTAATAATGAATAATAATAATAATATTATTAATAATAATATCAACTGTTGGCTATGGCCATGTCCCAATACAGGGGCCGCATTCTTCAAAGGCTGCTTTCAAAGACCGGTTGCGACACGGCAGCACGACTAGGCCGTCTCATTTCTAAGACCAGGATCCAACTGGTGTATCCTTCGCAGTCCAACATCCCAGGTGACGAGACAGATTTTAAATGGAGGACGAAACACTAGAATTAACTACTTTTGTGCTGTGCTTAAACTGAAGTGAATTATGAACGACACATTTAAAAAAACAAAAATGCATCAAAACATTTTGTTTATGAAATATCTCACAGATTTTAACTAACTTTAGCTAGCTGTCTGTGTACCATGTCTTTAACGCCAATGTATTACCGTACCGATACATTACATTTCGTTGAAAACTTTATCGTAAATGAAATAGAGATCAGATGTTGACACTACAGAGAGATTTTTTTTATATAGATGTAGCAGGGTAATGTAACTATATTATGAATGTATTAGGTTGTTTGCAGAGGACTCTTATGTTGAAGGAACGGATTTGGTGCATTTCATTGCATTTTATTTTGATACACAACTTCCTGTTTTCTTTTAATTATTTTAAATACTTTAA
>JAODVN010000006.1:682565-692742 GCA_025434125.1 Chologaster cornuta
ACAGATTGATTGATAATTACAAACATAACAGTAATGCCAGAGCTCATAGTGTCTGAGGACTACTGATGTAGTTTGTTTATAGCGCAACAAAATGAAACAGTCACTACAGTCAATAGCTAGCAAACTACCTACCTGAGGAAGATCTGGGGATCTGGAGAGCTCCATTGATTCCAGGAAAGCAGAGAAACTGGTCTGGTACACATTTTTTACCTAGAAGATAAAGAAAAGAAAAATCCTTTAAAAATATTTGTTGCAGTTCTATTTTCCTGTTTGTAGGTGGTGGTGGGAAATGAGACAAAGAACTGACCTCCTCGGTGTTGCATTCATTCTCCCTGCACAAGACTTCCAGTAGCTGGATGTTCAACTCCAGCTCCAGGGGCCGAGGTTTAGCTTTGGTCTGGTTACGACGAGATGTTCTTGTTGCGGGGCTCTGAACTTTGCTCATGGTTGATTCTAATAAAAGGTTTGTGTATAGTGTCATCACGCTTATCGTTTCGATATTCTGATGTTAGAGAAATTCTAAAAACCAACGTGCTAAAATGTCATATCAATGTCCTAGGTGCACCAAGATTACTCTATAAGATAGTGTTTTCATTAGACATGGGAAAACAATTGCTTGTCTATTACCATCTCAGACAGTAAAAGATGAAGGTTTACCTGTAGGTGGTGCTAACTGATGTCAAATGTATGTATCTATTTTTCCTTCCTCTCCTTTATAAACTAATAAGTATGTTTATTTTCATTCGCTTTTCACAGATTTAAAATCAGAATCAGTGATCGAGATAGGTAAAAGCTTGTTCGGTTTAGTACTGTAATGAATAGACGTAACCAAATGTACTATTTAAAGAACTTATGTCTGGCTGTTGCCATTTTCTTCTATGCAACTGCATAAAAATAACGATAAACTATAATACTGTATATAATAGTTCTAATAATAAAACAGTGCCCAGCTAATGTTCCAAAAAGGCACATTAGCTGTTTAAAAGGCAAACTACTTGATTTGTGGTTAAAACTGGTGTTACAAAATGCTCGTTAAACTTGTGGGTGCAGACTCCAGCGGATCCCCCAAACAGGGTTGCACTCTTCACTACCCATCCCCAACAGTCAGATGTCCTTTTGTGGACAACTGTGTTCCCTAGTGTGCTGGGATAGACAAGTGGAGGCCACTCACTAAGATAGAAAACGATTTACAACAAATGTTTTAACAAACCTATAAACATACACACAATAGAAGGAGTGAATTGATATACTTTTCCTCCACCTGTGTAATAGCATGTTCATGTACCACACCTGACAAGCACCGAGCAAGCAGATTTAAAAACATTCCAAGTAGAGGTTTAAAAAAGGAGAGATGGGGCAGCCTTACGGTAGACAGGAAGTACAAGTTCTGCAGGGCAGCGCTTGATAAAGAACTCCAACACGCACAGCAGCAGCTGGAACGATATGACCAAATCATCCTCCATCTGCATAGATCTTCCTGCAAGCAACACAGAGACAGAACATAAGGAGCACTGCCACAATATTCCAGTGGATGCAGAGAAAACTGGACAAAGCCAAAAAAAGTGGAACTGGTTCCACAATAACGTTTGGTAATCTGTTATGAATGGTACCTACCTTTTGCTAAAAGAAACATTGTCCAACATCTTCGCAGAATCTCCTTTCCCCTGTAATAAGAGATGAAATCGTGAGATGCTTGATACATGTTTCTTGCTATTGTGAATGTATTGGGTGCATTTGTTCACTTACTTGTCAGAGTCACAAGCAAAAATGTTCTTGCATGTCCTATAAACAACAGAGATTGGAATCATTTAATCCTTTAGAAAATACAAAAGGAATTGCATTTTATTACTGGAAGTAACTGGAATATTGCATATACTGTAATGTAAATATAGTTTTGAGACACACAAACTAGCACCAAAAGAGATTAAGCAACAATTAGTTGAATTTAACTTTTGATTAATTTGACAGATTACATTTATGGTTTGGATATGTTTACACCTTGGTGTAATTTGTGGTAATTAACTGCATACTTTAAATATTTATTTTATTATAGGGAATCTCACTGAGAATATAATCACTTTTTCACGAGAGACCTGGCCAAGAAGTATCTTTAAAACATACACAGTATTTACACATACAACATAAAATTTTTAAAATAAATTGTCAACTGAACAGATAATAACATATCCTTCAAAATTTGTAAAAACTGTTTCATTAAATCATTAGTTTAACTTAGTCATCACTCACTTCTCAAAGCGTTGGTACAGGGCAAGGGACACATCGTACTTCTTTTCTTGTCGTGTCATAACTGAATTAACGCGGCCGCTTATGGTGTCCAGGTTTACGTCCAAGTTCCTCACCAAAGCCAGGAAATGCTTCACACTACAAAAGGAATGCATGCATCTGTATTCTGAATGGGGCAAAAGGGGTCCTGCATGCTGGCATTTGTTTGTAAATGCAGGCCACCTGTATTACACTTTAATTAACACAATCCCTGTATGCATATTGAATAGAAATAAACTAAAATCCACACTGAAGCATACTTACTTCAGACCAACTGCTTTCTGAACTTGTGTTAAGGTAAAGCAGTTAACATCCAGGTCTGTCACAGTCACATATAGACAAGCACCCCATATTCTTTTCTGGGTATCCTGAATTGCCATGAGAAGAACAACATATTTAAAATATTTAATTAAAAATCAAAACGCACAAAATGTTTAATAGTGGCTAAACTCTTACTGACATAGATAATGACAGTGTCAACACACAAACCGATAAGTGAACAGTTATTACTGTAAAATATGTGGTGAGGACACTGTAAGGATTAATTACAACTGTCCCTCAATCACAGGTTTGTTATGAAACACTTTCACATACACAGTGGTAGGTAGAGTGTTCACTTTGGTAACCAAGTGTAAAGATACAAAGTTGTGTATCACAAGGGACTCAATGTTTGATCGCAAAGATAACTTTAATGTCACTTTTGTGTTACAGAAGTGGATACATACATGGATTCCATCCATGGATTCTTGAACAGACTTCCACAACTGCCAGGCACGATCACATACTGCGTCTGTCACTTGAAGCGTCTTACACAGGGTCACAAACCCAGCATCCTTTTCTCTGTGTCTAGAAAGTGGGGTAATAGGGCATACATTAGGGTGGGTTGTTTGTTGTTTAGTTTGCTTTTAGTTACTTAGGCTTTTTAATTGGGCTAATGAAACATTTCGATATGTTCTACATTACGGTGTACAAGCTTGCTGAACATTGCACGAAAGACAATGAGCTCCCTGGACTCACACAGTATCGACAGTGTTGTTAGCGTGTCATAGCCCCATTAGCCTGAAGCCAGTATGCTGAATGAAAATACTTTGACATCCCCAACGTTATATTGCTATGCGAATGTACTACGTATTACGCATTATTCAAGGTGATATAGCGTATTGACATGCATACTATCTGTGACAGGGGTGTCGGCATCGAAGTAGAAAAGCCACCGCAGCTTACTTTCTAAAAGATAACTCAGCATTCTCCTTCTTGTCTGGGGAAGAGCCGTTAACACTGGTGCTGAGCGCCTTGTTCTGGTTGCCGGGGTGACGCTTTTTGGGTGGCATCCTGAGAGACTGGTGGCTAACAGGGAACTATTGCAATATCTTTAAATACAACAGTACAAAAGTGACTCAACGTTTGCAAATAGTACACCCACTTGCCAACTCCACGATCTTCCACTAATACAACAGACTGGTGAACTTCCTGTATATCATATGGTGAGGTGCGCTTGTTTTAATTAACCGAACAGCACAGCACACATCGCGTTCGTCAACCTTTTGCTTAAACGTCGAATTTCTACTTCTCATAGGGACATTAGCAGTACATACATAGTTATCAACACAAACTGTTATTATACATTAACAGCGGCGGGATCTGAATAGCAAAACGTTTAAATAATGCCTGTTTTTTGAACAAAACACTACTTGGTTATGTTAGATGGTGACTTTCGGGACTAAATTTATTTAAATTGACAATATAGTTTAAAAGGGTTAACACACACACACAGTCATTTCCATTCATTTAGAACAGCGTTGGTTGAGAGCTATAGTTTGTGATTTCACTGTGTCATGTGACATAACATCACCCTGTCTGAACTAAACAAACTCACACATTTGCAGGCTCTAGAACGCGGGAAAATCCTAACGCAATATCCGCCATAACAATTGTTCGCGCCATATCAGTTTATTCGTTCAGACGAACCGTTAATTTCAGTCAAATCAGGTACAATATAATAAAAGGCGGTTCAAATCATACTCCCGGTGTGGGAAAACCTCGCCGAAGTAATTGACTGTGAAATGTAATCTAATACATTATAACTAGACACGTAGTTTGGAGAAAGGGACTACCACACACATATTACATTACTGTAGGGCAGGCACAATAAAAAACAAGCTTTGGGGGTTTAGTGGTTTGTGCCAGATTCGAGCATTAAAACCCATTCGAGACTCGAAAAGCATTATCCTTGCCCTCTGGTTTACTTTTCTGTATCATGTTTGAAAATAAACCGTTAAACATAACAGCCTAAATATAAATCTACCATACTTTAAATAGTCTATGTTGTTCAGGTTTATATTATGGTAGATTATAATATAATATATCTAATCAGATAGATAGGAATATTCCTATCTATGTATCATCATTCATAATGTTATATTACATATTGGTAATATAACAATACTGGGTGCAGTGTAATACCACCAGTCGCCACATAATTAGCTTCAAAACTCTTTCAGGCTTTTAAAATACTTCTGACTGAGCTTGCCCGACCATACAGTTCTATGGGCCCGCCCCCATAACACACACGCACACACAAACGCACGCACACTCTGCAAGGTTGTAGGGGGAGTAGAGATTAGTACCCTACTCTCAAAGTTTTAAATGTAATGCTCGTTTACTACAATGTAAGTTGTTCACATATATCCAGCATATTGCCTTTTTTAATTAACTCGGTCTGAAAAATTATGTCAGATAGGTTAAATTGAATCACCTTATTTAATATGACAGGTTTATTCTGCAGGAAGGCAAGTAAACGATTATACAGAGGATGGTAACTAACTAGTTGGTTTGTAATAGACCATAATGTCTAGGTCACCACTACATCTACTGTAGCCTATTACTTTTCTTTGGCAATTCCAAAATACTTCTTTGTCTTGGAATGATCAGGGATTTTAAGTAATTTTGTAAATTACAAATAAAATACTTTGTAACATTTAAAATGAAACATTTACAAACACAAACAATAGCAGCTAATTAAAATGTTAAAACAATTGTGTTTTGTATGGTAGTGTGCAATGTTCATGGAAATCAGTGTCAAAGAACAACACGATTTGCACATCCCAAAACAGGATAGGAAAAAAAAAAGAAAAAAAAAAAAAAGAGTTTCATTCAGCATATCTCTGTGCAAACCCATTTGCAATTCATGGAATATAGTGATTTAATCACTGTACACATGTACAAATTTATAGTTTGTCGTCATTGACATTGAGCTACTAAAACAATAAATTACTATCAGAAGATATTTCACTTTGTTTGCAATTAATCATTCTAATTAACTTGAAAATAATCTGTATTTATAGTATGAATAATTGCCATTGCCACATTATGACAAAAAAATAAAATTAAAAACAGTACAAAAATACAGTGCAAATAAAACATCTGAATAGTATAAATAACAAAGCATTAAATCCACACTGCCCAGCAGAACAACATGTTGTCCAAGTCCAAGCTAGGGTCAAGTAACGGCACAGTGAACCCCATGACAACAGTGTACTCTCAGGCGTGCTTCTAAGTCATCAGGCCTCTATGCCAGCGTCCCAAGTCATAGCAGTGAAGTCCATGTCTGTGAGATTGACTGTGTACGGACCAGCCACTCTCTCATGGTCCACCTGCTCTTCTGTGCTTCCACGGTTGTTGGCCCCGTTGTCCCTCCAGGAGTTAAGAGGTCGAATTGATTTATGAAATCGCTGCAAAACAGAGACCAAAAGAAGATATACCAAATCACAAATGTAAAACAGAAGCTCCACATTTACAGCCTGTGGGCTATGCAGACCAATAAGGTGCACCCAGCATTATTCATCTTAATAATTACAGAAGCGTAGTGGAAACACGTGGCATGGCCCGCTATCAGGGGTGTGTGACACTGACCTCGATCAGTGTTCCAGATTCCTTGCTGATGGCTATAACGGCCCATATGGGGATCTGCAAACAGCAGGCTGTGCCCATGCAGACGCCTAGGGCCTTGCCCCAGAGTGGGAACACATAGGACCCATAGCGGAGGGAGGTGTTGTACATCTCCATGAAGATGTAGGTCAGGATGAACTGGAGCCAGAGGGAGGGGAGGGGTGGGGTTTATGCCTTTTCTCAATGCATTAATAGCATGGTGACAGTACGCAGCACTGGGGCAAAACAGATTGGGTGTCAGTTTCTCTTAAATGATTCATGCTTGTTGGGTTGCAGCATAGTCAGCGGCTGGAGGTCAACAGCTAATGCTATCTTACATTTGGCTAACAACTGACAAACCGGTCATACCTTTCAAACAAATTCAATTTTCTTGCAGACCAGCCAACAAACTTGATGACATTTTCATAACACTTAAACAAAACAAAAAAAACAGTAAACTTACCAGTAAAAGAAAAGGCGTAAAGAAAACCCAGCATGCTTTAAAATACATCAGCACTTTGCTGCACCACGGAGGGCAATGACTTATCATATCAATGATGTCTTGACAAAACTGGTTGACTCCTGTGTGGAAACACACCGGGACACAAACTGAAGCAATTAGCGCTTGGGGTGCATCACAACAACATACGGGGCAAACTGGCAAGGCACTGGGGGTTAGGAGACACAATGTTATCTACCATAGAAGAAGGAGATGCCAATGCACATGAAGAGGGCGATGATAATGAGGCCAAAACTAGTGCTGAAGGAGTCAATGAGAGTGAACCAGTAAATCCCTCCCTATGACGACAGACAGCAGTGAATGAGTGGGTAAGCACATGCAGTCATTAATAATATACAATAGAACATTATATATCTCAAACTCACGTCAGTAATTAACAGAAGACCCATCAGGTAGAAACCAAAACACAGCAGGGCCAAAAACAACGTCTTCAGCTTCATATTTGATCTGAGCTGTGGAAACTCGTCCAGCACCGCTGTTGTGATGCCCTCCATGTTCCCAAACTGTTAAGGGTGTGGAAAGTGTGAGCAGGCTTAACGTTGTTCATCATCTGCAAAGCATGACGCTGTCCGCCTGCTCTTACCAATGTGTCCACCCCCAACATGAAGAGCATGAGGAAGAATAGAATGGACCAGAACACCGAGCCCGGAAGAAGAGCAAGGGCTTCTGGGTAGGCAACAAACGCCAAGCCAGGACCTAGATTCGGAAAACAGTTCATTCACGTTAAGATTTTATGCAATAAATAAATAATTTTACTTGAGACAGCTACTAATTACACATAAAAAACAACAACACAAAAAAGATGAGAATGAAAAAGAAATGACAAGCCATTTTAGGCTGCCATTTAAGGTGAATGTGCAGCTTCAAAATGAGAAATGTGAGCTGCATTGAAGATCAGCATAAATCATGATGACAAAGTGGTTTTTTATATAGTCAGTTTATACTGCGAAGTAATGCAGCGAAATTAAAATAGCACATAGGAATTGTTTTTGTGGAAACCTGTCTAACTGCTCTAACAATCTTATTATGCTTATGTTAAAGTGAACTGAATTCACCCTGTCTTTTTTTCCTAATACAATGGCAGTATATGGTGGCACGTAATTCCCAGAAAGCACATGTTCCTTATGCTTTTCTATGTACACAGTCATTCAGTGAAGGTATCCAGTGTTGTAAATGAGCCCAATAGACCTACCAGTGTCTGCTACCTCTCCAACCGGCACACCTTTCCTCCAGGCCATGTGACCCAGGATAGAGAAAATAGCAAAGCCTGAGAAGAAACTGGTGGCACAGTTCCCTATGGTGATAATCAGAGTGTCCCTGAAATACAATAGCACAACAATAAACACTGCCGTTCCCATCAGGTGTGTAGTAGCAACAACACCGCATCAAATGTTAATGCGACGTAGACAGACCTGATGACGTTGTTGTCAAACTTATTATAGGAGGCCATAGACAGCAGACCACCCACTCCTATACCCAATGAGTAGAAGATCTGGGAGGCTGCATCGTTCCACACCTGCGTGATAAAGCCAGAGTCATGTAGAAGAGAGTCGTGTCAACTCTGTTCGCTCTAAAGCACTTTTTTTTCAAAGTAAATGGTGGATAGTGGAACCGTGTAAGAATTCCCCGTAAATTAGCTGCAAACACTAGAAGTACCCTATATTTTATTTGAACATGTCAATTTATATATTTATTGACGACTAATTACCGAAAACTATTGGCTCAAATTGCTCACCAACTGCTTCTTGGAACAGTTTGGCGTCTACATGAACCATGAAGTTTGAGAATTCCCAACTTCTGTTGACACAACTATATTCTACATGGCTCTGGTAAAAGTAAGGTATGACGTCTTAAAAAATATCCAGCTTTGTCTAGCACAGCATGTTTCAACTCCAGTCTTAGAGGTGTAACTGCCTATTGGTTTCTTCACAAATCATAGGGGGATTAAGATCAGTGACACAATGTGCACACAGTACAAAAAAAGATATGCCTTAACGTTCTGTTTCTATGTACATATCTGGAAAATTTCGTTTGTCAGCGTTGGTTCCAATACTTACTTACTTACCAACCAACTAACATTAACAGATTGCTTTTAGGAAAAGACCATTACATGTACTATACCTGTATTTATACAGACTATATTATATTTTCTATTTATTCTATGTGTAACTGTATGTTGCCCTGCACATTTGCACTTTGTCTTGGCCAGGTCGCCGTTATGAATAAGAATTTGTTCTCAAGCGGCCTAGCTTGTTAAATGAAAAGTAAAATAAATAAAAGGACAAACTGATCTTTCCCGATTACTACCTGATTGGCCAATATCTCTCCACCAGATTGACAGTAAGTATTCAATTGAGAGTTTCCAGACTGATACTGTATGTAAAGTTAATCAAACCATAGAAATAGAAACATAACTTCCAACATCAAGATGCTTTAAACCAGAAAAAAAAGGAAAGTTAAATATTCTTGTAACCATGTAAGTTTCTTTTGGCTCCGTCTGCCATGTCACTAATAGGGGTAAATGTAACTGTTTGCCTTGCTAGTATATGCTTGGTACAGGCATTTCAAACTAAATTGGAAATTAACATGTTAATTATGTTTGATAAATGTGACAGTGGATAACATTTATTTTTACAATAACATTGCATATCAAGATATTTTCCACCCCATTCCCAGTAAATGAATGGTGTTTAATTAACAAGTCATTCAAATTGAGAAGTGCTTGGTTTTGCATTCATGCTGACTGGGGACAAACACAGGATCAGAAACCTGCCTCCACCCTTCCCCTTGTTATATGCAGTCAATCCCAGTATATGGACGAGCACAGAGGCTCTCCTCCATTCTGCACAGACTTTAAGACGTGGGCATGTCAGACATGTCCGTGCAAGCCAAACTAGGCGGGGCGAAAAACAGATCGGAGGTCTATTTTATGCAAATGATGAGCGACGCAACACGACAACAACCAATGGCAGGTAAGAGAGTCTGACACGCGACGCTTGCTGGAACAAATGCTCCAGCCAATGAGCAACCACAAAGCCTGGATCGCTTCTTTCTGGCTCAATGAAAGCCCCTGTCGCCCGGAGCTCATTGAACTGTCTGCTGCTATGTAGCTGGCTGTCACTCACCGTGTGAATTCAACCAAATCAGGACATGAATAACTAACTAAACTGCACCTGGTAAATACATCCTTCTACTGTCACTGGTGGACTTTAGAGGTGGCGAGGTACGTGTTCTACTACTGGTTCTACCATGACAAATACATGCCTGTGCGTTGGCTAGTCGGCTCCAGTCTGGTGTGAGGTAGAAGGCCACGCCTTGGAGAGAACCTTCCAGTGTTGCCCCCCTGATGATTAAGACGAACAGGACAAAATATGGAAACGTGGCCGTGACATACACTACCTGAAAACACAGAAGAAGTGTCACACACACACACACACACATACAGTT
>JAODVN010000006.1:845775-857410 GCA_025434125.1 Chologaster cornuta
CTGAATTATACTGAAAAGATGATTTCAATGCAAAGGTATGTGAGAGTTAATACCATAAGGTTGTGTTTCAACACTCAGAGTGATGGAAGAAAACAGACACAGAATGTGTGTTTATGGCAGTCGTGTGACAGAGTTTCTGCTGCCTGTAATTATTAATGATATACACAAGGGGGTGAATGTCAACACTTATTCCAGTAACTTTCCCTCATGTTGACATTAACAAAATGGCTTGAGCGAAAAACTTGAGAAAGACAATTCCTCAAATCTGCCAGGGATTACATATTTATGAGCTCCCCTGCTCAGCATCCAAGGAGGTCGCTATGGTGATAGGATCTGATGTAAATTCGAACAGGGAGGTGTGTGTTTTGTGTGTGCACCTCCGGGCATTGTTGAAACAGCATGGTCCCTCCTATGTCACAGGGTTTAGCCTTCAGAGCAGCAAAAATGCAAACCAGAGGACAACAGAACCACTCAAGAAGCCATTTCATACAATATACAAAATAATCTGAAGCGATTTTATACACCCAACGACTTTCACATTTAATGTGATTCTATTTTACTCTCACTTTGGCATAGCATTTGCCTTAGAATTTAAAAAAAGTTACTAGACTACCATGATGGTTTTATTGACAAATGTATAGGGGTACAGACGTTGAGAATTGCACCTGAACATAATGAAGTACAGTAGGTTATATAAATCATATTTCTGTGTTGTTCCAGAATAGCCTCTCAATCAATGTGTTTTTTTTCAATGTGTTTTCAACACACACTGCATTCTGGTGCAAGCATGCTATACTGGTTTTATACTCTAAACTTCAAATTTTATTAAGCGTTATTCGATTATTTCGGTAAATTTTGTAGTGTGTACCGTATAGAAGGCAGTGTTTTATTCTGCACCGCATAAAACAAAAAAAACAAAACATTATATGACACCTTTTAACAGACAAAACCATACAAAACATAAGCCATTTCTAAGTGGAACTCCTACATTAGAGACTGGAGTTCGACATTGTTTTGGCCGTGCTCTCTGCCTTACAGAGAGAGGCTTGTCCGCACGCTTCAGTATGCTGGAGGAAGTAGGCCTTGTCCTTGTCTATCAATCCCCGTCTCTTCCCTCGCCAGCCTGCAGGGTGCTACCCATTATGGAGTCATTTTATTAATAGGGCTTCAACACGCCAACTCTTTCCCTCTCCTCGCACTCTTGTGCACCGGCTCCTTATGCTGTCAGAATGGAGTATGCCTGCGAGCAGCCTTCACAAAACGAGCATGCCCAGCTTCTCCCTCACTCTCCCGTGAGAAAGCTCAGGCAAGGAAATATTGTGCGTTCTACCTAAAATAGTGTTTGGAGAGGTAAGCGATCTAGGTGCCCCAGAGCAGACAGTTTAACACTGACGACTTCTTTAAGAGGATTCCTTTGCCCGCTGCCAAGACCATCCTCTTCTCTCTCAGCAGACGCACATATGAAATAAGTTTAGTGCAAGCTGCCCTCTCTCACAGTGAATATAAAAACAGCTGAGTGAAGCAATGATTGAAAAGCAGTACAGGCTCAGGGAAAAAATACTTTTTATTTCCTGTGGGATTCCCAAGCACCTTTGAAGGTGCAACAACGATTAAGTGCTATTCAAATATACCAACCTGACTTAACTTGAAAAGATTAGATGGTAAACAAAGGTAAATTGCACACATGCACACACATTTGCTTTGTATTAGAAGCAATGTGATTATGGGTTACTAAATATCTACAACATCTTCTTAGTGTAATAATGTATGCGAGTAATGATACATTATATCGGCAATATGTATAAATTGTATATACTATAAAGTATATAAGTGGAATTTCATTGAAGTCTTGAATGTTTCTGTCCAGGAACCACAATGGTGGAATGAGCTTTCGTCAGGACTGCCGAAACATTACCTAACCTCCCCACAGACTCAAGACACACTTTCGAATATATAATTGTTTGCTTATAATTTTTTGCTTATAAATAATATAATGAATTGCTTATAATTGTTTGCTTATAATTGATTGACAAATTGAGTGACAATATATAGACAGATAGTTGACATTAATATAATTAGGTTTTTTGTATTTTCTTTGTGATGTGGAAATTAATTTGATCTCATTTTAATGTTTTTTCTTTTTTTTTACTCACTGAGTGTTTTTTTTTTTTTTTTGGGATAGTATATTCTACCAAAACTAACTCAACAATTATTAATACAGTGCTGATTATCTGGGATTTCCCTATATTCCAAATACATGTTTAGGGCTCTTGCTTATAAACATCAGCCATTATTAACTTAATGTTGTATAATAATCAAGTGGAAAATACAATAGAATGGCAACTTTTGCTATTAACTGAAACACAAATGAAGTGCTCTCAATGAAACCATGTTATGACACCGACAGATTCAATAACATCAATCTGTTTCAGGAGACATTAGGGGCGTTGTTATCATAAGGTGAACAAGCAGGACAAAACAAGTGGGCACCCTGTGTTGAATAGCATTCAATTCATTCACAATGGCCAATATCCCTAATACCGACAGTGTTTTACTTAGATAAGGCTTAAGCGGTTTTAAAGCTATTTCAATAATATGACATTTCTCTTCAGAATGGGAGTGAATGAATGCCAATAAAAACCATTCTTTTTCCCCCTTTTATGCAAAAGCTTTCATCTGTCATATTGTGATAGCCTGTCTCTCTTTGTCAGCATAAATACAGGAGCCTCTATTTGAATATGGTTACACATCCCTCTATTTATTAAAGCTTGGATTAACATGACAGGAAGTTTTGTCTGGGGGCTCTTTAAGATGGCTCAGAGAGGCAATCTGGTGACAGTAATAGGATCCAGCTAATATACTTGACTGATGCTTCTTTCCCTGTGTTATAAAGCAGAACAATGGCTGTGTGATGCTGGGAGTGAATGTTATTTGTGATAGTGTGGGTATGTGTGCGTACGTGTGTGTGTGTGTAAGGGTGCCTAATCAGCCACAATACCATCACTTTGCAAATGTAGGGTCTCAAGAAATAAAAGCAGTATAGGTCACACAGCTATTCCGTCGGGGAGACTTTGTGACAATTAGCCACATAGACCGAGGCTCTGACATTAGCGTGATTTATAATGATGTTATACTCCAATGTTGCATTAAAAAATAATCACATACATTGGATTCATCTTACTCCTCCTCAATCACTGTGGCCACCATTATATATTTGCTCATCTCTGCTCTGCCGTGACCCCTCACGCCCATCTAGTCTTCATTTGTATCTCCGGCAAGCCTTATGGTTTGTCGTCAGTTATATTCATAAGTCATTTACATTTACATTTTTTCTCTACATTTGGACTACCAAGCACGCAAACTGCACGCAGATTACCAACATATTTTTAACTTCTCCTCGCACGGCCGCACCGCCAGCAGTATTAATAAGTAACTAGCTCATTATTAATGTTGCATTGCTAGAACAGGTGGGGGTGAGGAGTGCACATACCCTCCTCCACACAGGTGCACAGGTGCATGTGTGTCTGTGTGTGTGTACAAACTAAAACATAATATATATTAGGCATGAATCAGCTTTTAGGACAGTTGTGTAGAATCATGGCAACTGAAATAAAATGTGTTAATTTATGACAGTTGGATTAATGGAATGATTGTGAAAGGGAGTGCGCCTGATCTAATAAAACGTATTTGTAGTATATTTCTGCTCCTACAATATACTGTATTGTCCATGGAATGGCACAATCTGGTAAAAAAAAAAAAAGTGAGGTTATTTAGGCTATTAGCTCAGAAGGTATTTGTGTAAAACAAGCGCTGTATCGAAAATGTACTGAACCGCGACTTAAGTACCGCAGTGTGAACCGAACTGTGACTTCAGTGTACCGTTACACCCCTAGTGGTACATGTTAGTTAGGTAAGACTGATAGCAGCTGTGGATCATTTTTTGCATTTGTTCCTGTAGTCTGCTTCTGTTTATATCTGTATGTGACATTTAAAACTGCTGTTTATCCGCTTGCTGAAACAGACTTCCATCTACATGTTTCCATATGCCAGTCTGGTGCTGTGGTCTGAGTGTGTGCGTGCCCTGGGTTAGCACATCAAACACACATCTGTTCGAGGGATAGGGGGTGATCTGCGCTTTTCCCCCAAACCTCTCAATACTAATTACTGATCCACTGACAGTGAACCAATGCCAGCAGTCATTAGCACCCGCCATAGCACAGGAACACAGATGCGCACACGCGCACACAAAGAGATTCTATGCGATTTCAGAATGACCATCAATACAAGGCTGCCAGGTCCATCTGTAGAAAAGATACTTAAATGCATGATTCTCTATCTAGGCCCATATCTCTATTAGAGCATGAGCACAGCAGAATGTTAAACCGGCCTCATGTGTGCAGCCAGAAGATAAACGAGAGTTGGGTTTTTCTTTTTTTCTGGAAGTTACTTTGATTCATATTTATGCTAACGTATTTTGGAATGATGTGCTGATGAATTATAATACCATGCAGAAACAAACAAAAACTAAGTAAACAGCAGGACATTAATTCATTGGTTTGTTTTCTAATGTTGCTGCTGTTGCAGCTTTAACATCAAAGCAACATAAACATAACGCAAAATAGTATAGTGATAATAGTACTATAAAGTATGCTATGTTATACGTATGTGGTCACATGTCACATACATGATAAGACATGCACGTCTAGGACATGTGATGAGGAGTATGATTTTGTGAATATTCACAGGTATGGTGACAATATTCCTATTTAGGATCTGATAAAAATGCTAATTAAACACTCCTTAAAAAGGTGCACACAGGATTTGAGCGAAATTATTTTCCTAAGTGTGTCAAGTAAACCGTGACAATGTTTAATAGACAAACAATGAGCAGCAAAGTGTCTGTTATAAGCGACTGACTTGAATTAGCATCTTGTTGAGACCTGTAGCAATAGGGTAGCAGCAAAAAACTAAAAATCTGTTCAAAATCGCCAAAACCAAATTTGGCATCAGCTGAAGCACATACTGTAATGGCGCCGTGATCTATAGAAGGGTAAGAAGTGATGGGCAGGCTAGCCCGTTACGTGTAACTGCGCTCACAGAGATCAATGACAATCTCGGCACGCGAGAAGCAGAGGACCTTTGTCATCTAAGCTCACAAACAGTACCGTGAGCGAAAAAAACATCTGACAGCTATCTTTGATTTTGCTAAGCGGGGAGTTCAGCTATGCTGGTGTCGAGAGAGTGAGAGAGAGAAAAAAAAGAATATTCCGCCCATGCTTCTCGCTGCATTGCTCATTCCCTGTCTAAGTGACAGAGTCAATTAGAGGGAGCAAAGTTCGTGGGTACAGAGGGTAGCGTGCTACTGTGGGCAAATGAGGGTATCGCCGTAGGGTGGCCCCAGCACGGCGCCCATAGCGGTGATGCAGAGGCCCTCTAGTCAGCCAGAGCACCGCCACCCACGGTGGCTCCCGTAGGGATGCCAGGAGCCAGAGAGAGGCCAGATGCCGTTGAGGAAGATTGATATTTCCACAGCCATTGGAAATCAAACCTGAAACGTCATCACCATGAATGTCATCGGCCTCTGGGCTACATCGTCCCGAAACCTCCAAACTAAATCAAAATTCATGAGGGGACAAACCGCACGTAGGGTGATTCGCAGCTTATAGACGCAATGAGATTTGTTTTGTAAATATCTCTGGCACAACATTTTTCTCTGTTTCCAGCTGTCAGTTGCTACAGTGTGTGTGCGTGTGTGTGTGTGATGGAAACCTACGCCTGTGAGTCAACACAATACAAATCAGGCGAGAAATACCTTCCTGGAAGGCACTGTGGCCTGGTGCGGCTCTCCTGCCTTGCGTTTCCCCCAGCAGCACAGCTGCCACATACCCTCTCCATCTCTCCATCTTTCTAAACCCTCTGATCTTCGTGTCAACCAGGAAAACGGCAGCACCGCGCGCGCCGGCTTGGCCCTTTCGCGCGACGCCTCGGAAAACACGTTTAGCGGGCGGCCATTGGTCGAGATTAATGACGCGTTTTGCAAAAAAAGAAAAGAGAAAAAAAGGAAATAAAATCCCGTACATCTTTGAACCTGTCAACGTAGCCGCTGTAGCAAGGCAGGCGCTGAGGGAAGCCGTCATCTGATGTTTGCTAGGAGTACGGGAATACACCCACTGTAGAAGGAGCAGGGATCAAAAGTGCCGCTGACAGGCCAGGCAAACATGGCGGTTTTATTCAATTCTTAGGAAATGTCACAAAGTGGATATTTCACCCTATCTTGCCCTCCATCTTTGCTGGCGGGGGTGGAGAGGGTGTTTATTAACTGACATTGGGTTAGGTGGGAGGCTACACCGCCCTCCGCTCAGGTCCGATGGGGGCTGTGGCGAGGGAGGACAGGCAGCGGATCAATGTCCTGATCCCAGCCCCCGTCACCCACCCCTCTGCATTTGTCATTTCTCTCCACACACACACACACACACGCGCACACAAACACACGTGTTTGTCAGTGTTGGTGATTATCAGTCAGCCCTCTGCAGAAGCAGATAACACCCCTCACAGTCTTGTTTCCCCTCTGGGAGCATGAGCACACAACGCTAAGAAGCAGAAACACACTCATAGGCGCGCGCACGCACGCGCACGCACGCTCGCGCGCACGCATACAGAGCAAAACAAAAAGGAAAAAAGAAGACAAAGGTCTAAATGTTGCGGTTTGATGGTGGTGTTTGTGCGGGTAATGCAAGTCTGATCCTAAAGAATGGATGTGCCGGGGAGCAAGACCTCATTGAGAGAACACATCCCGAAATGCGTCCCGCATTCTCAACCCTTTGCACCTTGCCGAACCCGGTGCTCGTATCAGCGTGTGCTCTGACACGACTGTCCCACAGTCTCACATATCAGAGTCTATTTTTGAATCCTTCCTATCGACCGAGAAAGTCCAAAAATAAAAAATATATAAAAATAAAAAGGCGCAAAAAAACGGTCAATCCGTCTCACAACTGACTGACTGACTGCAGATGGACAGACACAGACAGCTGGAACAACAATCTTACTGAGGTTCTACAGAACGCAGTAGCATTTCAAGTCTCGCTGTATAGTGCTGCAGTTATTGGTAAAGGCACAGTCCTCAATTCTGCACACAGTGTGTGTGTGTTGCTGCAAGGGGAGGGACAGAGAACAGTGTGTGAGCCTACAGTATGTCCGCTGTAGGGCGGGGGAGTAGAGAGATGTGCCAGCCGCTCAGCACTCTCTTAAACCTAAAAATAGAAACGTTCTTCAAATACAAATTTAAGTGTGAGCCTTTAAATTTTAAACATATGCTATAGGTAATGCTACAGTATGTTAAGTAATTAATTTGCTGAGCTTGGATTTAATGCTAAAAATGTTAAAGGTCCTGTTTGCAAACAGGCCGAGCTCTAGATCGCGTTTGATAATCACAGGTTTATACATCTCTGGTACTGCAGTTGCTTCACATCAAATCAATCAAACGGTATAGGGTCAATTTGCCCTCTCTGCCAGTATCATCACTACTGGCACAATACAGGGAAGGATTAAAATGTAGCAGATAAAAATACAATTTGGCTTCAAACCTTTTTATCTGCTGCCTTTAAGCAGCTTTACTCAACCGGCAGCTCAACCTATATTGGATAATCATTGCATCTTCGGAGTTAACACATCATCTTGAAACTGACAACAACAAGAGGCAGTTTTGCTGGGAAATCACACTCCTTGTGAGAAATAGAAAAAGCAGGCAGGCAGAGACGTCACAGTCGCCAGCCTGGATGCTTACGAGAGAGACGGTAAGAGAGGTAAAGAAAGACAGCGAGCTAAATACAAACAGAGAAAAGATGTAAGGCGCCGCAGCTCTGTCTCTGCGCGTATGCAGTGGCAGCGGCAGCAGCAGAGGAAGACCAGCGTGTGGACGAGATAAGCCGTCGTGGGCTGGCTCGCTGTGGAGACTGATTTGGCAGCTCAGCGCCGCGCCTGTTGGCAGGTGGCGAAGCATGGCCCCAATCATCTGTTGATCACTGAATTACTGCATGGCTTTTTATTTTAACTTTAATTTAACACCAGCGGCTGATTTGCTGAGACATTTGAAAACACACGCGGCACCAACCGCAGATTATGCAGTTTTCCATTAACATAGGAGCAGGCCAGGGTGACGAGGGGGGGCACTCGCGAGCTATGGCGGGTACGGCTAATCAAACTGTGCTGAACCACCCTTAGCTGTTCCAATTTACTTCTCATTAAGATTCAGTAATGATGCTTATTAAGATTCATTAGCGATAACAATGATACTCGAGGCTACGCTACGGAAGAGCTCTGCGGACTTGGACATGAAATCGCAGCGATCCCTCTCCGACTACTTGGTGGTTCCGGTGTGTAAGTTCTGATCACACGCCAGCCAGGCAACACCTGACACCTGACTCTACTCTCCAAAGTGATAAAACACATTGCTGAGGAATACCGAGTCCGGCGACAGGAATGAAGTGTGACTGTGACCAGACGGGAAAATAATCTGCGTAATCCAGATCGAAACCCTAAAGGGTTTTATAGATCGTCGCCATAGATTTTCTCTCTGTCTCCATTTCTACCTGGCTTAGGTTTAATTCAACTCAATTAAATCAACCTGTGAGCCCAGGAGTTTTTGGAGAAAGCAATCATTCATTTTTTTTTTTTCGCCGGTGAGTCACTTCATTTGAGCAAAAACACCCCATACCCCGCGCTTTCTGCGTAGACACCATTAGGGCCCTCGATATCGTTTCTGCCATGCCGTCTCTGTTATAATTACTGCGGTTGACATCTAACAAACAGCTTGGCGCGGACGCTCCAACTTCACTCTTACTTAAACAAAATCTTGCCATAGCAGGCCTCTATACGCAAAGTGTAGCAACTGTTAGCCGTGATACAACGTCCCCGAGTTCCTTCTATGATGTCGGTATCTTTATACATCTTTAATTCTGTGAAATTAAAGATTCTAAGTGGAAGCGTAAACGCTTATCTTTAAATATGCAATGAGAGACTGAGAGGAGAGAAAAAAAAATCTAACCGCTAGCATGGTAATCCTTGGTACAGTAGATGGTCACACCCGGAGGTAAATCTCTTATCTTAAGTGCACACGGCGGCTTTAATGTACGACAATCATGGCAGACAATCAACACCGCCATGGCACCTGGGAGGGATTCTCCTTGAGTGACGGGCAGTGACTGACGTGGTAACCCTCGCAAACATCATGACCGCATCAGGCGGCTTCTTGCACGCGCAGCCCTGCGCCGGATCCATATTTCATGAGCTACGGTAAACACAACACTCTCGCCGATGCCAATCTAGTTGTGAATAATGCATTCATTGTAGATCTCTTAATGAATTGAGAGCTTCCCCGAGTGAAAGGAAGAGACACAAGGAGGGTTGGGGGGCAACGCTCAAAGCAGAAATAGAATTAATGAGTAGCTGTGAATACTCCAATTTTAAAAAGAGGGAACATTTTTATCCCCACCTAGCCTTTTGTCTTTGGTCAAATTTGTACATTAATGAATGAGGGAGAGGTTTTATGCTCGTCTGTGTGATTGTAGTTTTCACAGAAGTGTAAATGATCCCATGTGAAATGCTGTGAACGAGGCTTTGATCTGCTATTCCGCAAGCCAGGTTCTGCAACAGAAGGCAAGAGAATCCGGCACTCAGACAAGGCTTGTGTAATCTAGTAAAACCTCTGTCTGTCTGATCTGGCTCTGCTCTGATGGCTGTCTCACTGGTAGCTGTCTAGCAGTCTATCTGCCCACACAAGAATGCAGACTTCATCCCTGACCCACTGAAAAACACGGTGAAATCCAAAAGGAATTGTGCTTTAAAGCAGAATGGGACTTTTGTTAAACCCATGACTCTGTATACTGTATCTTACTTCCCTTAAGATTACGTTTTCATGCTGATGTTTGGCAAATCGTAAAGTTTAACAAATGTTTAATTATGCGTTAATAAGAAAGCAAAAAGTCAAAGCAAAAAGAACATGGCAGAATTCTGCATCAATATTGCAGACGTAATATATATATGCCACATCATATTTGTTAACACTTTTGAACATTTTGCCCTATACATTTAACAGGTACTTCACAGTGCATGCTGGAGCTGCTTAGCCAGACAATGTAAAGCTGTAAATGACAAACTGAACAACCATAAGAGTCTGTGAGTGAAAGTGGGCGCTACACAAGAGCAGCAACAATCACGCGGGCCTCAATGAATCAATGTCCTGCTGGGGCTGTTGGATGCACAAGTTCTTGAGGCACACCTAAGCACGTCTTTGCTCACAATATTCACACATTCAGTCCGCATGGTGTTTCACAGGCACTCTCCTTTCACGTTGTCATTAACATTATTAGCAGTGTTTCATGCTCACATAACGCTAAACTGTGAAAGCTAAAGCCTGGGGGGGCAGGATAACACAAGATAGGGTTTACCCTCCACCCCCCAAACCATGGCCCACCAGCAAGTATCCTTAAGCAAACAGTTGATTTTAATATGTGTGTTATGCGCAACTGTACTCACTGTAGTGACACAGTCACTTTGGTTAAAACCATCTGCTAAATTACCTAGTTGTACTAGCCTCCACTGAGCTACTCCTGAAAGAAGGAAATTCACCTTTTTACTAAGGGTGAATTGCCCTTAGTATGAGTATTAAACTGACTTTGATATCCCTCCTCTGTGTAATATTAGCCATATGTGACACACTGTAATACATGGCTGTCGAACAGTGTGGAGAGAGAGAGCTGTGTGCATAAGAATTACTGTCGCATGACCACACATTGAGGTTTATCTCGTAAATGATGAAATGGAATTAAAGCCTGACAGTGGCTGGAACATCCCGGAGTCATAATTTTAAGTAAAGTTGGACTACTTCATCTGACATCTACAAAGACCCACCCATGCCCAGAAGGGTCTAACCCCACTGTCAAGGGCCTCTTAACCAAGGTGGGTGTGTGTGTGTGTGTGTGTGGTATAGACTGACAGCTCCATATAGCCGAACACATCTTTAAGGAGACTTCATTGAGAGAGGTACAGGGCAGTGGCAGAGAGGGGAGACCCCATGTCCATCTCTCTCCCGTAACACCTTCATTAGAGATGAAATGGAAAAAGCCTATACGGGTGCTTCGCCTCTGGAGAGGCTTAGACAGGCGTGCACTCTAAACAACAGAATAGGAGTTTGGGTCAGTGAGCTGAATGAGACTGAAGCAAGTCTCTGCAGGCGCTTGATGAATTTAATTAGGAGAGAAAGAAGAAAACGTGTCTCAGACCACCGATCGTGCTGGGGGAAGAAACCTTTCCCCCGCTGTGATCTGTGGCCTATATTGATCACCAATTATCACACCAGATGCCACGCCATAAAATATTCATTTTTCAATTCTGACAGCTATATGGTATGTTTCAAAATATTTCAATTTAATAACAGCTTGGTGAAAGGGCGTCTTGACAGAGACACGGAGTAGAGTTATGCGTTTTTTTACGATTTGGGTAGGTTACAAGGTCACAGTCTAGAAAATAGATGGATCTCTGCCCATTTAGTTTGTTTGTTTTGCCCTCCACAGTATTTTGGAAACATCATGGATATTTATGTTATTATTATTATAATTATTATTATAATAATTATATA